>OZ025293.1:339196631-339364131 GCA_964019185.1 Maratus speculifer | reverse complement strand
CTTTCTACTCTTTAAGCAAGATTTTTGTGATTTTTTAAAATTCAAAATTTAAGTTTAAAAGTACAATTTTAAATCAAAATATCCTTCATTAAATCATTAAAGTTAATAATTAGAAAAACTTATTTAAATTTATCAGAAAAAAAAAATCATCCACTTGGTTAATCTGAACTGTTTTAAGCATATAAAAATATTGTTATATAGTAAAACAAAATAAACAATATAAACAGAAATCTAATTTAAAAATGTGAATTTACTTTTACTTTTGAAAATATTAAATAAATAAATGTCTAGTATTGTATGAGCATTCTCTTTACTAATAATAGCTACAATTTTACAAGTATCCTATCTATTTATTACCTTAACTTACACATTCTCTACTTATGATTTCATTTTAAAATGTTATGGTCAGGAGTAGGGAAATACATAATTTTATACATATGGCGAGTGAATTCTCTGATAGATCAAGTACATTTTTAGGTAATCTTCGAAAATTCCAAACTACAGAGATATGCCAAAAAGTTATTTTTTTTTCTCTTCTAGTTAGCTTATCTTTCTCAACTTTCTAAATTACGCGATACAAAGTTTTATTCTATATTAAACTTTTCTTTCTTATATATATTTCTTAATTTTATGTATTAAAAAAACGAAAATGCATTGTAGTAATAGAAATTTGCTATTTTTACAGTGATATAACTTTTTTCATAATATTTTTCAAATATATGTTGCATTTTGCTGGGTGGTAAGATTTTCTGAAAATTCTCCAATTATGATTATGCTTGATTTTAATAACTTAAAAAAGCATTTCCCACTTTTAACAGTTACAATGTATTTTTGAACAAACATATTACAAGATATCTTGATAAAGATTTAAAATAGTTTTTTAACTTAAATCATTTATTAATAGGAACATTTGAATTATGATTAAAATCAACAAATCCTGTCCCCCAAGTAAAATATTTATTATAACACTAAATATAATGAATGAAATAAATATAAACTTTTTTCTTTACCCTGTCAAAAAAAAATCACCAACTTAATCAGAGCATTTCCTCGATTCAATTATGCAAAAATTCCTGTTTTAAAAAACAAATGATAAAATATTAAAAAGTCTGTAAAAGAAGCTCATCCTGAAGGAGTTAAGTGGAACAAAAAAGCATTTGTTTACATTGTATAATGTTAGGTTGGTAGGAAGGGATGAGTATTGATGTAGTGGAATATTGAATTAGGGACTGAAAGCTTTCTAGAAATCTAACTTGCAAGCATTTTATTTCTTGCAAATGCATTCAGTACTTTATTTCTTAACGTTTCACAGAAATCATAATCATAATAATACATCTTCCACTTTTAAAGCTTAAAATGTATTTTTGGACAAACATAATATCTTTTACAAAATATCTTACATTGATTTAAAAAAAAAAATATATTGCAAAATCAATTTAAATATATTTTTTTAATTAGTTGATTTAAATTATGATTAAAATAAGCTAATCCTACCACTTATTATAATGAATTAATAAAAAATATAAACTTTTTTCCTTACTCCATCAAAAAATCACTTCATCATTGCTGAGTAAATCGATTGAATTCCTCACCCCCAAGCAAACACATTTTGGTTATTTAGTTTCACTTTCAGAAGCCTGCAAACTTCAGCATCAAGACAAGAAAACCTTCAATTTGTTTTTGTAAGCAATTTTTATTACATTGCACAATACTTAATAAACAATAAATTACTTTCTGGTTTTCTCTCAATCAAAACTGCATTTTTCTGTATACTATTGCATAAATAAAAGTTGCATAATTTATTTTTATAAAATGCACAAGTCACGGAAACTCAATGTTCCTCAGTTATTCAAAGAAGCGATTTAAAAATACTTGATGCTTTCATTTTTTTCCCATGATTATACTTTCAAAAGAGAAAATAATATGTTACGATTTATGAAAGCTCAATGCATATTGTTTTCAGATAACAATCTGCATTATATTAAATTACTATAAGCATTAAATAAATAATAATTTTAAAGTAATCTACAAATTAAAAACTGATAACTTAATCTACTAACAATGATCATTTGAATGTTTAAAATTCCCACATTGTATTTTATTTTATTTAATTCTTCTAAATTGCAAAATATACTGTTATTAAACAACGCTAAAGTAAAAAAATTCTCCTTCAACAGCAAGATTTTTCAGCTGTGAAATAATAAAAATGCATATACCTTACTTCCTACCTATTTAACAAGTGCTTACATGGCATATAACATATTCCATAATGGAATATAACAATATTAAAGACTTGCTTCTGGTGCTGGAGGTTCATTTCTTTCATCTTCGATCAAAAGTAGAAAAAACTGAATTTTTATTGCCAAAGTATGTGACATGTTTAATAAACACATACATGAGGCAATATTTATTCAGGCAAAAGTTTGTTTAGCAAGAAAATACTCAGAACAATACACTTCAATAATCAGTATGCAGACACTCTAGAAGAATCTTTTCACAATAACTTCATTTAGATTGTAAAATTTAAATCATTTTATACAACAAAATTATCTTCGCAACGTGATTTATTTATAAACAATCCAAAGGCTACTAGCCAATCAAAAGAGCCTATCGTTGAAAATAATCGATACACGGTAACAACTTTGTTACGCCGTTATCTTCATTTGTTACGGTCACAAGTGTTACTTTTGTATCGCCGTTTTCATGCCCGTTGCAAATTTCAGATTTGTTACCGTCACCTGTTACAGCGTGAAACCGTTTCATTTGTATCCACTCCTATAACACCAATAGGCGCCTTATCATAACAGGATGGGTGCCCAAAATTAGTAATATTGAAAGGTTGTCTTCTCCTGGATTCATAAAAGAAAAATTTCTGTTTTGATAAGGCGAACAGAACTTCCAAAAATTACCGGGTCACATAGCACTTGGGCGTGAAATTCATTTTAACACTGCTCTCCCTTCGTCAAATAAACAAACTTTTTGGAGGGTTTTTTCTAGTGTTGAGCGATTCTCGAAAATTTACCAATCGATAAAAATCGTAATCATAAAAAAGCACAATTGATAAAGTCATCGATTAATTTCGAGAAATTGCAATCGAGATGTTTTACAATCAAATATTAAAATCATTGTTTTTGCATGTTTATAAAGCGGATTTTAGAAAACACATGGTAACTGAAAACAGATGGAATTTAAAAAAAACAACAAACCGAAAGGAGGCTAGATTATAGCCACAATAGTAGAAGTATCATGCGAGGGCATTCCCTGATTACAAAAAGTTAAAAAGTCGTGAGTATGTTTGAAAAGGTAAGGGAAGTTTAAGTATCAAAAATTATAATTTTTCGGCAATTAATAGTAAAATGGCCAAAGAAAAATAATCAATAATAAATCAATCAATATTTAAAAAGTCTAAATGTAACTTTAACAATTCTAGAAGCATTTAAATTAATTTAAAAGGTGTTTTTTTATTGTCGCTTCCAGGCGACATCAGGACTGAGGGCGATAAGTTACCCCCTCCCCCCCTCAAAAAAAACTGAACACATTAACTAAGTGCACAGACGACATGAAAATATGCTTTTTTCATTTCAGATAAAGAAATAAAAGTTATTTTCTATTTATGTGCTTCGTTCTAGAAATAAACTACTTTTGCCGAATAATAATCAATATTGATTAATTATAAATTTAAAGAAAATCGTACTCTGATTTTTTACAATTATTGAAATAAAAGGTAAAAGACCACAATAAAACAAGCGGCATTTTCCTATTACAGTTCTGTCTATTATTATTGATATTCAAATTTAGCGTCCATTATTTTTAAACTCAATTTACTCCAAATCGAATTCTTGACAATTGTACCCCTTGCCTTCTGAGGTTGTCATATAAGTTTACAGATGACTTCTACTTTGATATTTTAAATTTTGAAAATTAAAAATGATCATAAATAAATAAAGTAGGCATTGATTAATTTGCATAAATTATCTTCTGAATCATTAAGCTTTCCACGCTCTCTCGACATTTTCTTAATTTGAATATAAAACCTTTCATAGAATCTCTCAATAGTTATTATATATTTCGCAAATAAATAATGATTATAATTAAATAAATAAGACATTGAATAATTTGCAGGAATTATCTTCTTCTGAATCATAAAGCTTTCCACGCTTTCTCGACATTTTCTTAATTTGAATATAAAACCTGTCACAGAATCTTTCAATAATTATTACATATTTCTCAAATAAATAATGATTATAAATAAGTAAAATATACATTGATCAATTTACATAAATTATCTTCTTCTGATTCGTAAAGCTTTCCACGCTCTCTCGAAATTTTCTTAGTTTGAATATAAAAACTTTCACAGAATCTTTCAATTTTTATGCTTCGCTTCCCGTTTAAATTTTTTTTCTGAAATTGCAATTTCCACAAAAGTACAAAAATTATCCAGTTTTTTCGTCATTATTGGTAATGCAATTTTTATTTTCAACCAAATCCCCCCAATATATATGTTTGTCGAATATTTCATGCCGTTCGCATGATAAATATTCGTTTCCATGAAGTAAGAATTTGCTGAATTAGTAATAGTTCGTAAATGATGTCAAGTCACGTAAATTTTGTACTTATAAGGATGTCATTTTTATTATCTCATAACATCCTGGCCGAAAAGAGTGTTTTTGTCTTTGGAGAATAATAAGAAACGAAATATTTGTAAAAGACTTTCGGAGTTCTATAAATAATGGATCTCTTTTTTCCGATTGTACAATTTACTTTTAGTAAAGTATTAGCCGTTTGAGTGGACATTTTCTGAACTTTAGTAGGATGAAAGTTTACAAATAAGCTTAAATATATTACACAAATTATTACATAAATAAGCATGTAAAATAAAAAAATAATAATAAATATTATACTTAAATAGTCATTAATTTGTATAAATTCTCTAATTCTCGTGCATGATAATTTCCACATGGGCCTTGACATTTTCTAAAGAATTTGAATATAAAACTTTTCAAAGAATCTTTTTGCATTTATGCTTCTATTCCCATTTTATTTTTACTTCTGAAATTACAATTTCTACAAAAGTGAAAAATTATCTTATATTTTTCAACATTACTAATAACTGAGTTAATTTTTTAGTGAATTTCCCAACACATACATTTGGTGGGTATTCCATTCTGTTTACATGATAATTGTTGGTTTTCTGAAGTAAGAATTTTCTGAAATAATAGAAACTTTCTGTTTATAAATGATATCGAGTCACGGAAATTTTGTACATATAAGGATGTCATTTTTATTATCATGAACATCCTGACAGAAAAGCTTGTTCTTAAAGTTCGAAATAAGTAACTAAATATTTGTAAAAGACATTTGAAGTTGTATAAATATTGAATCTCTTTTTTTCTCTGTCTGTAAAATTTACTTTTAGTGTAGTATTGGTGATTTGAGTAGACATTTTTTAAACTTTAATAGGATGTAAGTTTACAAAAAACTTAAATATATTACATAAACTAATGCATAAAAAGCATAAAAAATTTCATATATAAATAAATAAATATTATACTTAAAAAAACATAGATTAATTTGGATAAGTTTTCTCCTTCTCGTACATAAAACTTTCCATACGCTCTCGTCACATTCTTAAGAATTTTAATGTAAAACTTTTATAAGAATCTTTCTACTCTTATGCTTCATTACCCACTTTAATTTTTATTTTTATTTCTGAAATTGCAATTTCTGCAAAAGTTAAAAATTATCCTATTCTCATGATTATTAATAATTCAGCTTATTTTATTAACAAATTCTCAACACATATTGGTGGATATTCCATGCTGTTTTCATGAAGTAAGAATTCGCTAAAATAATTGTAGAAGTCAAATTTTTCAGACATTCTGTTATTAAATGATATCAAGTCACGGAAATTTTGTACTTATAAGGATATCATTTTTTTTATATCATATCGTCCTGCCAGAAAAGCTTGTTCTTGAAATTGAACAATAAGTAACTAAATATTTGTAAAAGACTTTTGGAGTTGTATAAATAATGGGTCTCTTTTTTCTGTCTGTAAAATTTACTTTTAGTGAACTGTTGGCGAATTGAGTAGAGATTTTTCGAACTTTAATAGGATGTAAGTTTTTTAAAAACTTAAATATATTACATAAATTAATACATAAATAAACATGTAAAATTTAAAAAAAGTAAATAAATATTATGCTTAAATAAATATTCATTAATTTGGATAAATTCTCTAATTCTCGTGCATAAAACACGGCACATACGGCCTCGAAATTTTCTAAAAAATTTGATTATAAAACTTTTCAAAGAACCTTTTTTAGTTTTATGCTTCTATTCCCATTTTAATTTTTTTTTTTCTGAAATTTCAATTTCTGCAAAAGGGAAAAATTATCCTATATTTCTCAACATTATAAGAAATTCAGTTCATTTTTTAAGGAATTTCCCGATATATATTATTGGTGGGCATTCCATGCTGTTTACATGATAAGTGTTTGTTTTCATGAAGTAAGAATTTGCTGAAATAACAGTAAGATACACGTTTTTTCGGAATTTTTGTTTCTAAATGATTTCGAGTCACGGAAATTTTGTACTTATTAGGATGTTATTTTTATTATCTCACAACATCTCACCAAAACGATTGTTCTTGTCTTTGGAGAAAAATTAGAAATGAAACATTTATAAAAGACTTTCGGTGTTGTATAAATAATGGATCTCTTTTTTTCGCCTGTAAAATTTGCTTTTAGTGAAGTATTATCCATGTTAGTTCTCCGAATTTTAATAGGATTAATGTTTACAAAAACTTAAATATATTACAAAATTATTGCATAAATAAACGTAAAAAATGTCATATATAAAAAAGTAAATATTATACTTATATTGATCAATTTGGATAAATTTTCTCCTTCTCGTACATAAAACTTTCCACACACTCTCGACATTTTCTTAAAAATTCGAATGCAAAACTTTTCAACGAATCTTTCTACTCTTATGCTTCTATACCCACTTTAATTTTTCTTTTTATTTTTGAAATTGCAATTTCTGTAAAGATAAAAAATTATCCTATATTTCTCATCATTATTAGTAATTCAGCTAACTTTATTAACAAATTTCCAACACATGTTGGTGGCTTTCATTACAAAAAGTAAAAAGCTACCTATTGCAGCCGTCCGGAGGAAAGCACTTCCAGAAAATTTTGGTATATTTTCATCGATCATGACCCCCAGACCCCAAAACCACCCTCCGTTCAAATGTTGACATATATATATATATCTGATTTTTGTCATGAGATAATTAACGGATTTATGAACCGATTTCAATAAAAATTGGTATGTACATAGTACATACAAATATCTCGACCGAGTTCGTTGGCCAGCATCATCCGCCATCTTGTTTCAAAATGGCGGTCATTTAAAAAAATTTTTAAAATTTAAATTTAAAAATAAATGCGAAAAATTTTTTAACTTGAATTTTTTTTATGTGTTACATCCTAAAACACCGATTCTAGAACACTTTTTACTTTGTCTATATCTTAAAAAGTGATTGAGTTATAGCACTTTGAATTTTTCTTATGGCTGACATTTTGAAACGATCTGATTTTTGTCACGTGATAACACTCGTATTTATAAATCGATTTGGATGTAACTTGGTGTGTACATAGTACTTAATAAAGACTGGACCGAGTTCGTTAACCAGTTCCATCCGCCATCTTGTTTAAAAATGGCGGCCATTTAAATTTTTTAAAAGAAATTTAAAATTTGAAATTAGGTACAAAAAAGTGAAAAATTGAAAAAGATTTTTTTTTATGCATTTGACCTTGATACAAAGATTCCAAAGCACTTTTTGTTTCGTCTGTATCATAAAAAATGTTTGAATTATAGTAGTTTTAATTTCTAGTGTTGCTCACATTTTGAAATCATCTGATTTTCGTCACGTGATAACACGCGTATTTATACACCGATTTGATTTATATAACTTAATATAAAGTAAATAAATAAGCATATGAAAGCTACCTCTTCCTCCTGGCATTGCCGGAAGGACTATTTTAAATTTCAAACGATTAAAATGCATTTGAAACTTTTTACCCCATTGACCGTAATGTAAGGGAATACTTTTGATTGTCCCTTTAATTGATCTATGACTCCGATTTTCATAAAATTTGAAATGACTCGACAAAATTATATAATAATTATATATTTTAATTTTCAAACGATTCGGTTGGGTAGATTTTGCGCTGTTATATGCGGACGGACGGACTGAGCGACAACTATAAGTGCTACGTATTTACATAATTACGAACGCACCTTAAAGGAGTTCTTGACTTGGAAGTGACTTGACTTGGCTGGATTCTTGACTTTAGAGAGTAACGAAATATTTGTAGAAAACTTTTAGAGTTGTAAAAATAATGGATCTCTTTTTTTGTGTCTGCAAAATTTACTTTTAGCGTAGTATTGACCATTTGAGTAGACGTTTTCGGTACTTTAATAGGATGTGAGTTCACAAAAAAATTTAAAATAATCCATACTTTAATATATAAGTATACACATTATGGTCAAAAATGACCGGCCACTTGCGATTTTAACATTTCGTAAATCTCTAGAAAAATACATCAGGAATTATTCTGAAACTCTAAGTGAGTAAACATAATCGTACATGTCTCATGTTTCCTTGAAGTTTTTTTCCAGAAACTTCATAGGGAATCGTCAACAAATTGAAAAAGGACGAATATCTTTTGGATAACCCTGTCAAAACCAATTTAGCAAAAGCGTTTAAGCTGTAGAATATGATTAAGTGGTTTATTGTAGTAAACTGTATTCACTTTTATGTGGATAGCATATATATTCCTAGAGAAATTAAGGTTTTTATACAAACAGTCACAAATTTTGCCAAGTGTTTTACTTCAAATTTGCAGAGTTCTTAATATAAAAAGTCTTCTTTTTAGAAAATATTACTAACAATATTGTACACAATACACTGTAATCGAAATTAAAAAATAATAAAACTTGTATGAAAAGCTTTTTTGTATAATTTCCGGATTTCTTAACATAGAATGATGTTCTTTTGCGAAAGTATGATAAACAACATTTTACATAAATCCCTGTAAGCAAAATTAAGAAATAATGAAAATTGTATGAAAAAAAGGGGCAGGTTTACTTAATAATTTTTAACTGCGCATGCGTGAACGCTATAAAAAATTTCATTTGCATGTTGCGTTAGCAACAAGTACGGAGCAACTTTTGAAAGTCTCAAAAACATAGCTTGAAAATTCTGAAACTGATCGTCGATAGAATATGTTCAAAATCCGTTATTCTCAAAATAAACCAAAAAGATAAAGGGCTGTATCCATTTATTCATTGATTATTATCAATATAGAATACACTATGTGGCACGTGATTTGGTTACAACCCGTCATTTGTTTGCTTCAATTTGGGAAAAACGGATTTTTAGCTTATTCTATCAACGATTACTTTCAAAATTTTCAAGCTATGTTTTTGAAACTTTCACAAAAGTTGCTCTATGCGTTTAGCTAACACAATATGCAAATGAAATTTTGATAGCATTCACGCAGCGCAGTAAAAAAAATATTTAGTAAACTTGCTTATTTTCATACAGTTTTTATTATTTTTTAATTCTGATTGCAGGGTCTTATGTAAAATGTTGTTTGTCATACTTTCTGGAAAAAACATTTTCTATATTATGAATTCTCCAAATTATAAGCAAAAAAACTTGGCAAAATTTAGGACTTTTTTATAAAAACTTTAATTTTTCCACGAATACACATGCTATCAACAGAAAAAGGAACACAGTTTATTACAATAAGCCTCTTAATCAAAAATTTACAGTTTGGATGCTTTTGCTATATTAGTTTTGACAGAGTTATCCAGAGATATTCTTTCTTTTTCACTTTGTTGACGGTCCCCTAAGGAGTTTTCGGAAAAAAATATTCATGTTAATATGTGCTCTGTACTTTTATGCTTATACACCTGGAGTTTCAGGAAAATTCCTCATGTATTTTTCTAGATATTTAAAAAAATATTTAAAATCGCAAGTGGCCGGTCACCTTGGCAATTTGGTGTGTATATATATGTATACATACATAATTTAATGCATAAATAAATACTGATTATATTTAAATAGTGTAAATATTGAGTAATTTGGATTAAAATTCTTTTTCTCGAGCATAAAACTTTCCACATTTGGGGGGAATTTGAGTATACAATTTTTCACAGAATTAGCATGTTGTATTTTTATGCTTCCTTTTTTACTTTAATTTATTTTTTACTTTCTTTAATCTTTACAAGTCAAAAGTGTTGCATTCCGGAAACTTTTCTAATTCTGGTTTTAGGCGAATTTACACGTTTTAGGGGTCGAGAAATATTTTTTTACAAAATGTCTGTCTGTTAGTCAGTCTGTCTGTCTTAATGTCTATCAGTCTGTGTGTATATGACATTGTTTGGACGCTCCTTTCAAGAACTGATGAACGGAATTCAATAACATTTTAGATTCAGTTAAACTATGATATAATCTGGGGATGATTACTTTTTGACGAAAATCGCCCAACAGGTGGCGCTGCCATGTTGCCTTTGTCATGATTTTTGCAGTAGCTACACTCTTAAAAAAAATTCGTTAAATAAACGGAAATTGTACTGGTAATCTAGACACCAGTACTATTTCCGTTTTTAAACGGAAAAAGATTTCCGTAAATTCCAGAAATAGTTCCGTTTTTTCACAAAATATTTCCGGTTTTTTAATATTTTCTTATGTAAAAATTTAGTTTGAAAAGTTAAAAGAATTTTTCAAGGACAAACTAACATCTTTGTGATTTTTATTCTTTACTTTACAAAGACACGTTAACATCAGGGACACATTATATACATTTAATTTAAACAACAGTGAAGAAATGTCACTTACCTACCATGGGGTTTGAACGCGGGACCTCTTCTGTCGTAGCTGGCAGTGTAATACCATTACATCAGGATTACACAAACCACCCTTTAAAATATCTTTCATTATTTCGGATGCATTTCATAAAGTAAAGATAAGATTTTGAACGCAGGTTTATTTTTGTAGAAATAATATTTTTCTATTGAGTGGGTAGTTCTAAACGTTTTACAGATTTTCTTTCCATAATTTTCAATATTTAGCTTATCAATTTTAGCTTTATTTGTATATAAAAATTAGTCTTTAAAATATTACATGCATGAAAGAATGTATTAAGAGTTTTGTTTCCTCCTTTTTTGGAAAAGTTTTAAAATTCTATTGTAATATTATTGATATTTATTTATTTATTCATTTTTGAAAGATACTAACAGACTGAAAAAAACGTGTATTTTAACAAATTATTTTATGACGATCTAATGTAAACTTAATAAAGATAATTACAATGAGTTATAAAAATAAATTTCAGTTATTGATTTTTTATAACTTAGGTAATCGTCAAAATTATAGTAATTTCGGCAATATAATTCGATATATTTTTAATTTTATGTGAGAGCTTCTTAATTTAAATAAATTAAAATATATATATATATATTAAAATAAAAAGTAGAATTTTTTCCCCTTTAAAATATCCTACGCACTTAAAAAAAATATGATATAAATGAATTAAACATTATTTTAAAAGCATAATCGAATTTCCCTTTCAGCTATTTAAAACTTTAAAAGAATTAATAATATTATATTTTTTTTATTATTTCCTTAATAATATAAAAGTAGGTTAGCTTTTTATTATTAAAACAGAGTGAAATAGAGAAATGTTCTAGCAAATTGTTTAAAAAATCATCTTGCTATAATTTTTTTCTATTCCTGACATAGATGGCACCACTACACTCCACCTTTTACGGAAAATTGATGGAACACTTCCTGGATTTATACGGATTTGAGATTTCAAAATGTCAAATACGGAAATTATACTGTTTTTTCGGGAAAATGAAACTATTCAGTAAAATTTAACGGTTGGTTGTATTTATGTCGGCCAATTATCTACGCTATGGGATATAGGCTTTATGGGGTTGGATGTCCTCCGTAGGGGTCTTTCTAAGGGAACCTAACCCATATTTAAGCAAGGTTCGAATAAAACCACGGAAAACTCCCATGGTTAGGCCGACGGTCGCGATTGAGTTCGAACCCAGCACCCACCGTCTACCAGTTTGGAGGTCAGAACCTCGCGGCCACTGATGGGGCTAAAATTTTACGGAAAAGTTTGTGTATATTAACGGATACTTTTTACAGTGTACAGCTCAAGAACTAATTGAAGGATTTTCATAAAACTTTCTGATTCCGTTAGTTCTTGATATAATAGAGGGCCGATTTCTTTTTATGTCAGTGACTCAACAGGTGGCGCTGTTATTTTGCATTATTCATGATTATCACAATAGCTCTATCTCATGACCTTATGCATTAATTTTCATCAAACTTCAGATTCTGTTAGTCCCTGATATAAATTAGTGTTGTTCAGTTTTTCGAGTAAATCGCTCAAGAGGTGGCGTTTGTACCCAATTTTTTTACGATTTCCTCAATGGTTCTACGGAGTATCCATAAACTTTATGTACAAACTTGGAGGGAAGGTAGAGAACATCGTCAGAAACCATAATTACATTGGAAAGCATGGGCAAAAACGTCACCCTCACGTTACAAATAGACATAGACACCATAAGGCCACAATACAGAATTTAGTATAAAATGCTTTATTACACAACAAAAGAGTACAATGTATTAATTAAATGCATCAAAGAAGGTGTTCAAAGTTACGTAGGTTGACATGAATACACGCATGACACCTACGTGACAGGGATTGGCGAAAATTTTCGAAGATACCTAGCGTTTCTCTGATCGTCGCAGCAGCGATGGCAATTCGTGCCACCAGATCCATTTCAGAATTTACGGTAATGTCGTACACAATGTTCTTCATGGCACCCCAGAAAAAGTAATCATGAGGAGATAAATCAGGCGATCTGGGAGGCCAAGCGACGGGTCCATTCCCCCAATCCAATTACTTCCAAATGCCCGGTCCAAGTGGTCACGTACACACCTTGCATTATGAGATAGCACCCCATCATTTTGGAACCATATCCCGCGCCGAGTTGTTGGGATGCCGGGGACATTGTTAAGCAGTTCTTGATTTACCTCTTGAAGAAAGTCGAGATACTTCTGAGCATCCAGTCTAGGTGGTAAGATGTATGGCCCGATTAAACTGTCCCTCACGATTTCCACCCACACATTAACAGTGAAGCGTTGTTGTGCGGCTTGTGGTGGGGTTCCGTGTGAGTTGTCTAAGGCCCACAAATGGGCATTGTGCGTACTGAACAACCCTTCACATGAATATATTGATTCAACACTGAACATAACTGAACTGCGTGTCGGCGACACTTTGCTGTAGAAACCACTGTGTAAATGTGACACATCGTGGGTGATCATTCGGCTGCAATAATTGAATTCTTTGAAGATGAAAGGGATGTAAGGCTTCACCCTGCAATACGTGAGGGACAGTTGATCGAGACGTTCCGATCGCAGCGGCAAGCGCCCGTACATTGGTACTGGGATTTTGTTCCACTGTATGCAACAGGCCCTCTTCGAATATGGCTGTTCGCGCTGTTAGAGGCCTCCCAGTATCTTGCATCGTGGCTGTAAAGAATCCACGCTCCGCAAGGTTCTGATGTCCCCGGGCTAACATTTGATGATTTGGTTGGCGCCTCGCTGGATATCTTTCTCGATACAATCGAACAGCAGCGTGTCTATTTCCGTCGGCTAGGCCTTAGATGAAGTGAATTTCCGTCAAGTCGACATTTTTGAAACGATTCATGTTAATCGTACGCAGTAGGCGTCTAAATGAGGAAGTCACACATGCTGATCTTGAAAACCCTCGTACAGCGCCACTTATCGATTTCTGCCTATGCAATCCTATGGAATAATGGTTCCTAACGAAGTTCTCTATCACCTCTCTAAATATGTACACGTTCTGGGACACCCTGTATCTGAAAAACTAACACTCGGATTTTCATCAAACTTCAGATTCAGTTAGTCCCTGATATAAATTAGTACTGTTTAGTTTTTGGAATAAATTGCTCAACATGTGACATAATTTGAATTTGAAGAACTTGACATAATTTTCTGCTGATTAGATGTTGGTGCAAATCACCTGACAGATGGTGTTGCCATGCTTCATTTTTCAGGAAGTATTAACATGTATGAGGTAGAAAAAAATTTTGGGATTACCACATCCGACTAGTTCATTTTTGGAATTGCAAATTCTGGAAATGGAAACTTCTCCTATATATATATATATATGAAAAAATAAATATCCCAATAACTAATAAGTAGTTGGAGAATCTTTCAAACGAAATGTTTACATGATAAATATTCACTTTCATGAACTACAAATTTCTTGAATAGTAAGGAACACGGTTTCTTTTTTTTTTTTTTACGTTATGCTTCTAAATGGCATCGAGTCACGGATGTTTTGTACTTATGTACTTTTTTTCTGATAAGATCGTTGCCGGATTTATTGTTCGTGTATGTGGAGAATAAGTAACGAAATAATTGGAAAAGACATTTTCAGTTGGTTAAATAAAAGATCTCTTTATTGCGTACATGAAATTAATTTTTGTGGAGCATTGGCCATTTCTATAGCTCTTTTTCCGCATTAAACATGGTGTAAGTTTACTGTGGACTTGTATTTTAGTATTGTATAATTCGTAAATAAATAATAAAAAAACATAAATAAAATAAATGTGGGTTAATTTGCTTAATTTTAATCATATGCATTAAACTTTCCATTGCTCATCAAATTTATCTATGGATTTGAGTGAAACGCACACAATATCAATATATTTCTACTTTCATGCTTCTATTCAAACTTTAATTTTCTGTTCATTTCTGATACAGTAGACTCTCTCAAATTCGCACAGCTTGGGATGGGAAATTGTGCGGAATTTAGAATTTTTCAGATTTGTGATCATTGCCTTGTTTACATTTTTTAAACAGTAATTTGAATGTAATTAATAATGCAATCAAAAATATAATTAATGCTAACAATATAATAAAATATTAAAATAAGTAATAAACTAAATTTAAAAATATTTAGATAATTTTTTAAATGATTAGAATATTAAAATCAAAGGTCAAGTTAATAATCAATAATGTATGACTAACTATTCATTTTAAAGATGAAAGGTATCTTTCCTAAATTAGTCAATGAAACTTGCCTCATAAAGGTACATTACTAACTCACATCAAAATCATAAAATAAGGAAGCTTTATTTGAGGTTTAGTCAGACTTAATAAACAAAAAAGCTTGATTTAATACATAAATATAATTGGTGAGAAGATTTGATTACCAGTGATATCAGCAATATCATGATTTTTTGTTTTCAGAAGTAAATTTATTCTTCATGAAAAAACATGAATTGAGTAATAATAATAAAAATTACAAATTAAAATATATATGGAACTGATATAAAACTAAAAAAGTCAAATTTTTTGCCTATATCTGAACTAAATGTTTCATTGTTTATATCTATAAATTATGTGCGGATTTTATGATTGCGGATTTGCGGGAGTCTATTGTATTGCAATTTCTACAAAAATAAAAAATTGACCCAAAACTCTCTTTGTTATTTGTAATTCAGTTCTTTTATTTATTTATTCATTTTTCATATTCAAAAACAAATTCCCTTACACATAGTATATTGGTTGAAGGATATTTCATACAGTTTACCAGATAAATGTTCGTTTCGAGGAAGTAATAATTTGTTGAAGTAGTTGTAGGTGATATGTTTTCCGGACGTTTTGATGCTAAATGATATCGCTTCACGGAAGTTTTGTACTTGCACGATTGTCATACTTGTTATCTCATAGCATCTTTATCAAAGTGATTGTTACTTTCTTCCATCTTTACAAGAAGAAAGTGTCGGATTCATGATAATTTTTAAATGAAGTTTTCGCCGGATTTATACGTTTTAGGGGTCAGAGAACATGAAAAAAATATTCTTACAAAATGTCTGTCTGTGAGTCTATCTGTCTATGTTTATGTGACAAAACTTTTATGGGAGCTCTATCTCAAGAACAGATGCACGGGATTCCTCAAAACTTTAGATTCTGTTAAACCTTAATATAAAATGGATCTGATTAACTTTTGATGTATATTGCTCAATAAGTGGGTTGATATGCCGTTTTATTTAATATTTCCACAATAGCCTTATCTCAAAAACTAGTGCATAGATTTTCATAACACTTTATATTTAGTTAGTACATGATATAACATGGCTTTCATTACGTTTTGGTTTGGTTAAATTACTCAACACACTGTAAAAAAAATCTAAGTAAAATTACGGACAAAAGCCGGCAGCAGAGATTCCGGACAGTATCCGTAAAAAAATATTTAGACCGTAAATCAACAAATTACCCGTAATTTTACATTTTAGCAAATGCATAACTAGCCCGTAAAAAAAGTAGTATTGTCCGTAAAAATACAATGCCAAGTTGCCCGTGAAAAAAAGGGCATTGCCTGTAAAACTACAATGCCAGGATGGCCGTGAAAAAAAGGACATTGCCCGCAAAAATATAATGCCAGGATGCCCGTCAAAAAAGGGGCATTGCCCGCAAAACTATACGATGCCCATAAAAAAAAGGTGCATTGACCGTAAAAATACCAAGATATCTCTGAGAAAAGGGTTGTTGCCCGTAAAATAATACAAATTCTGCCCATGAAAAAAAAAAGGGGGCGATTGTTCATAAAATAACAAAACACATACATTAGGATACCTCATTAAAGAAAATGCATTGTCTGTAAAATTACAAAAAGTATCATTCAGTGAAATTAATATAAATTTCCATACAGTTATCCAGTATTACCCCATTCTCTTTTGGACTCGGGGGGGGGGAGGAAAAAAGGGGGCACAAATCATAAAATTATAGGGTTTTTTAAATAAAATCTTTAATGGGGATTGCCATATATACCAACTGAAAATCCATAATAGATTTAAAAGAGGAATATAGATAATTCACAACACTAATAAACAAAAATTTTCACAGGAGTACTTATGTTTTCGCAATATTTGAACAAAACATTCATAACTTATATTATAAAACTTGTATATTCAAAACCTAATTTTCCAAGGTTTTAAGGTACACTTAGCAGGCAGTTTGTAGGTTTTTTTTTTTTTTTTTTTTCAAATAAAAGTTTAATTCTATTAAAGGAGAGCATTCTCATTCATTTACTATAGTAAATTGCATTTTTATTCAATTACAAGGTTCTCACTTTTGGTGTTGTTGCATTAATAACTTATGTTAAAATACAATTTTTAGCTTTCCAAAATTTACCATCACACACTTTAATAGTGAGAGTGGCGGAGCATTTAAAAACTGATAAGATAACAAACCTTTGTGTGTTTAGATAAAAGTCTGATATGTAAAATGAAAATAGAAAACTAGTTACTTTAATATGAAATTTCAGGGGTTGATCCAGGCAAAATTTGGGCTCCACAAAAATCTATTTGATAAAATAGGCTTCTTCACAAAATAATTTTAATAAAACAGACCCTTTCACAAAATTCTTTTATGCCATTTTTATAAATACTGTTTTAAAATCTAATTTGTACACAAAAACATGTCATAATTTTCAAAAACTTAGCAAAGGAATTTTTAAAAATATATATTTTAGTTTTTAAATTCCTTGTTCAAATAACAAAGGCAACTTCCATTACAAAATGTTATATTCACAAAAATAACTTTTCTTTTTCACAAAATGAGCCCCAAGAATAAAAACCTGCATCAACTCCTGAACTGAAAAAATTATGATTAGTAATATCAGTTTAGTAGCTGTACTGCTATTGCTCCCTCTCCTCCCTTCCAAGCCCCTTATAATAATAGAGAGCAGCTTTTTTAAGATACACAAATGCTAATTTATTATTTCATTTTTTATGTATTACATATTTACTAAATACTAAATTAAACAAAAGTAGTCCATTTTTGATTTAACAATGATTCATAATCCTACACGCATGGGTGCAAGAAACTCATCTATGTCAAGACTGAAATCTTATTGGTCTCTTATAATAAAAGAAAGTGATTAAATGTTCTTGATGGTAGAACCACTATTATTTAAGTGCATAAGGTAGAATTTTGAGTCAGTCAAAAATCTCTTCAACACTGAAATCAAACCTGAGATTGAAGGTCTTGCACCCATGTCCCACGGTTCTTGATCTTGTGTACACAGATAATACATACTATATTGTTTACGAGATTTTAGTGAAAATTGATTAAACTTGGGACTGTTTGAAGATGAAATTATTACAATGGTTCTGTTTTATAAATTATCATACAATAAATAAAAAGAAAACATGAATTTTTACAAATTTATTTAATATACTTCAACACAGTATTCTTAGAAGTAACAAATTTAAATAACAAATTAAGAAACAACAAATAAAAAATTAATTTTTTCACACAGATTTGTAGTAACACAATTTATCGCCAAGGTTCTGCAATTTCACATTGATTTTGGATCTGGTAGATCGTTTTTTCGATTTTGTGCCTTTTTCCAGATTAATAGCCAAGCATGTCCTATTTAAAAAAAAAGGTAAGAATAAATATTACATAAAAATATACAGAATAAACAGAAATTAAGTATAGTAACAATCTCAATTATTCCAGATGAACAGCAAAAACAGCAGTTATGTTTAATAGATAATTGTTATGAGCACCTATTAAAACAAGTAACAAAAAAGTAAGGAATTAGAATTCATTCCAGTTTAACACAAAATTAAATTCAATTATTGTAAAATAATTCATTTGTTATAATGTTACAGTTAGTAATTTATTTTACTGAACCTTTTGTACATGAATAAAACTAGGGATGGGACGAATAGTGATTTGGCCGAATAGCCGAATACCGAATATTCGGCCAAATTTTAGGCCGAATACCGAATATTCGGCCGGCCGAATAGTAAAAATTTTTTTCCAATAAAGAAAATAAATTTTAATTATATAGAATTTAAAAAATAGGAGCTCATTAATAATTATTACTCTTAAATGTGCTTTTAAATGTATTTTTAAATTTGAAAAACTTATTTTAACACAAAAAAATTATGAAACTGCATTATATCCTTTATTCTAATGTACATCAATCTGATTTTCAGTAAGTCAAAATGGGAAAATATTTCCATTAAAATATGAAGAATGTTCTTCATTTTTACTATCAATTGATACTTCTTGCATCCAAAATCAATAATATTTTTAATCTCTCTTTCTCTCTCAGAACTCACAAGGACATATTTTTCTGAAATAACCTTTAATAAAGTAAATTTGATCATTTCGAGTTTGTGTCCCTAGTGATAAGCAAATTTGTAAGAATGAGACTGTTCTGAAATCAGATGCCAACCTTTAAATTACAAATTACGTTAAAGCAAAAGGTTGGTTGATTGGTTGATTTTTGTCGTCCGATTATCTACGCTAATGGGATATAGGACCAGGGGGAGTGCCCTCCGTGGGGGTCTTTCTAAGGGAACCTAACCCGTATTTACGCAAGGTTCGAAGAAAACCACGGAAAACTCCGAACGGTTAGGCCGACAGCCGCGATTGGGTTCGAACCCAGCACCTGCCGTCTACCAGTTGAGAGGTCCGAACCTCTCGGCCACTGGTGGGGCTAAAGCAAAAGGTTATGCTTAAAGTAGAATGCATATGTTAACAAAATCTTTGACATTTGAATCGGCACATGCAATGTTCAACTTCCAATATTCCACTTATTCAAGAAGCATTAAAAGGATAAACAGAAATTGATAACAACATGAAGGAAGGAAGATTAAATTAAAAATATATACATAATGTTACATATTTAAGTCAGTAATTATGGAAATAATTATTTAAATGTAAAAACTATAGAATGAAAAAATTATTTTGTTGAGTATTTAGAATTTATATTAAAATATTTATAAAACCATCTTCATAAAGCAAGTTGTGTCATCTAATGTGTATAGAGTTTGGACACCAGTTCTGCTTTCAGATGTACCGTTGTATTTGGAATGGTGATATATTATATTTAATTTTGAAAATGAATCTTCGTTAACACACCTGGTGAATAAATTTTTTTTATTTCTACTTTATAGAAAATAAGTTATGAATTTCATAAGAGCCTTTTTTATATGTGCATGGAATTTGCAGACATTAATAAATATTCGAGCGTTTTAGAATAAGGCAGTGTTTTTATATCTTGAATTGTAATATATCATTCTCTAATGATGACATTTCCCGTACAATTAAACCTCCAACTTGGGCAGCATTTTCTAGAATATCACTAACATTTATAGATTAGAAAATACAGAAAGGCTGTATATTTTTTAGTATCTGAATAGCTCTATATTTTGTAAGTAAGAGTGAGAATGACTTCATAAATGAAGTAGCCAATTTGGATTAGAGAAAAAAAAAAATTCAAGAACGAAATTCTTTAAATCTGAAATTTATTTGGCAAGATATCTTTCACTATTCGGTGAGATTTTAGCAGTATTCGGCAAGATATCTCTAAATATTCGGCTACAGGTATTCGGCCGAAGTATTCGGTCAACAAGCCTTTAATATTCGGCCAACCGAATATTCGGCAAAAGGACCGAATAGGCCGAATATTCGTCCCATCCCTAAATAAAACTTGCACTTGACCTTTTATTTCTATGTAAAATATTTTTAAATGAGTAAATTAAATTTGAAGCAATTTTAAAATGACAAAATTCTTTAAGCTCTGATATAAAACTTTGGGCCCAAAAATAAAAAGGCCTGAACATCTCTGATAGACATTAATGTTCTTTATATCAAAGTAAAATGCCTTTATAGCACCTTGAACCGTTTATATATAGCACTTATGGCTGTTTGAACCAATTATAGTTGGTTTTAATCACTTTTGAATTGTTTTATGTCTGTTTTGCAGCCAATGTGTATATTGCATTTCTTAGATCTCTTCTTCATTGCTAACTGTAATTGAGAGTGCATGTTTTTTCATATGTTTTTATGTTCTTCTATCTTTACAAGAAAATATTGAATTCAAAGAAAATATGGTATTCTGACTTTCAGTAGATTTGTACATATTGGAAGGCACGGAATAAGATTTAAAAGTTTTTAGAAAATATCTATCAGTCAACACTGTAAGTTAAAAAGTGGTTGCTTTGTTTGAAGAACTAATGCATGACATTTCACAAAACTTTACATTCAGTTAGAGCATTGATATAAACTGAAGCTGGTTAGTTTTTGGGGTATATCTCTTAACAGGTGGTGCTGATATGATGCATTATTCACAATTTCCATAACATCTGTAACTCAAGAACTAATGCGCAGGTTATTATAAAACATCAAATTCTGTTAGTTCCTGATTTAAAAAGTGCTTCAATTCATATATAGGGAACAATTTTTTACTACCATTTCAAAAATATATCGACATCAACTTCTTTTGTATCATGCAATAAATCAACAGTTATATTGAGAATTTTGGAGACTAATAAAATATTTTTTTCTTTCAAATAGAGCATTTTCCAATGTTTCCTTAATAACTAATTTTCTGCTTAATGCCATAAATAAATATTTTTGTTTATCGAAAAACTTTTTTTTTCGTAAGTGATGGAAGTATTTTACATATACACACACATATTGCCATAATTAACACTACAAAGAATAGATTTATATAATACATTCCATCTTGCAGACTTTTTAATAATATTATTATTGCAGACACTTGAAGATAGTTCTGTCCCTGCACTCTCAACTAAATTTGTATGTTTTACAAGATCTCTTAACTAGATTCGCACTCTTTTCAAGATCGACTAAATTGGCACTTTTGTGAGATATCTCGAATAAATTGGTGCTCTTTCCGAGATATCTCGACTAAATTTGCTCTTTTTCTCAAGATTTCGACTAAATTCGCATTTTTCCCCCAGGATTGGGACTAAATTCACACTTTTTTCTCCAGGATCTGGACTCAATTTTCACGTTTTCCTGATATCTCGACGAAATTTGCACTTTTTCTTGAGATCTCAACTAATTTTGCACGTTTTCTGGAGTTTTTTTTTTTTTTTTTTTTTTTTGCACGTTTTTTTTTTTTTCTTAACAAATTCGCATGTTTTCCCAAGATCACGACTAAAGTTGCATCTTTTATTGAGATCTCGACTAAATAATGCATTTTCTCGAGACCGCGACTAAATTTGCACTCCCTCCCAGGATCTTAACTAAATTTGCACCCCGCCCCCTGAAATCTTGACTAAATTCACACTTTTTCCGAAGATGTCAACTAAAGTCACACTTTTTTCGATTATTTAATGATATTCATATCACCCCCCCTCCCTCTCTGCAGAATCATAATTCCCATTTTTCTATCATGATTCTATGTTGAAATCTGCATTTTGTAAATATGATGAAATTAGCATTTTTTACCAAGATTCTTTGATGAAACTTCTTTTTTTTTTAATGCGATTGTTCTATTTAAGAGATTTGCAATTTCTTTCTGTGATATCTTGGCAGAATGTGCATTTTTACCATGACCCTTTGACAAAATTTATTTCTTCTGCAACTAATTGACTTTTTTATACGTACTCATTTGTTAAAATTCACGATAGTTTATCGTGACTGATTGCCAAAATTCTCAACAGTTTTGCACAACTGATTGGCTCACTTTGCAGAAAAAAATATGTAGAAGAATTTACAGGGGGAAATACAGTACAGAATTTTAATATGTAGGTCTTTCCTTTTCTGTATGTAAATCACACAATTCTGCACACGATTTAAAACCCTACCCCTCAAAGACAACCCATCTTCCAAGAAACTTTTAAAATGGCACCATAAGCAGCCAATTTATTTATTTTATGTGCTTGGCGGCTCTTTTAAACCCTTTTGATGCACACAATGGTTTTTTTTTAACCTTTCCATGGCAGCCTGTGGAAATTCAATTGATCTTTGAAAATTATAGGAAATATTTTTGGTATACAAAGAATAAGCATACCCTCCCCCCATTTTTTAATAGCCCTTTTTGAAAAAATGTACTTTTGCTTTAAATTAGTGATTCCTCTTCAAAAAATTCCACCTGGTGCCCCCCCCCCCCCTTTTTTTTCTTTCTAGAATTTAGAGTATTTCAGGTATGACAAAAAATCATCTTTGCTAGTAAAATGGTATTATCGTAGTGAGCATTAAAAATCATTCAAAATACAATTTAACTGCAATAGTTGGCAGATCTGTAGTGGTATTGGTAATTGATTTTAATTTTTCAGAAATTAAAAACAATACATGCCTTTCTAAAAAATATTATATGGTAGAGTATCTAATTTGCCGACATGTAATTCACAGTCAGGGGTGCTCAGAGAGGGGTTTGGTGACGCAAGATGCGTCATACATTTTAGTTTTGGGGGGGAATTTGAGGAAAAGTACATTTTTTTGGGGGGGGGATTTTTAAATTCTTAATATTTCCTTTTTTTACTGTAAAAAAAAAATCTTGATTTTTTTAATATCACTTTAAAATTTTTTCAACATTTAATTTCCAGAAGTATTCCTGTGTTTTCTTTCTTTAAATTCTAGATAAGGGCAATAAGAGCTCATTCTGCTATGCTCGACTCGCTCTCTTTTGAATGTGCAGTAGATTATAAGTAGAATATATTTTACAATTGATATTCTGTTTAGGGGGGGGGGGGGGGGGTCAATGTTAAAATATGAAGTTTTTTTTTTGGGGGGGGGAAGAGAGATTTGCGTCATTGGGTTTGGAGGGGATGGTCACCTCTGTTCACAGTCAATTTTTTAAAGTTAACAAAAACGTATTTAGATTAATAATATTGCACACTGTGTCACCCTCTTAGTGGTGAGTATTTTTTTTTTTTTTGGGGGGGGGGGCTGGAAATAAAACTTTACACGAACAAATTGACGCTGTGATGATTTGCCGCGGCGATGAATTGGCACTACAATGATTTCAATGCAACACCTAACATTTCGAATTATAACTAACTGAATGAAAATGCCTTAAAATTAATAATTATTTGTAACAATATTACAATGTTTGTAACAATATTTTTCTGCATAATTTTTTATTTTAACATATTAGGAAGTAGGTAAAAATTTGTTTGCAACATTACAGATCTACATACGAGAAAAAAAAAAAAAAAAGATTATTATGAATTGAATATAAATGAAAACAAAGCATGTTTTCATTACCCTCACATTCACAAAAATATACATTTTTTGAAAATGCATTAAAAGATAGAAAATTTCACTAAATTAACCAGCTAAGTTGGTTTTATATATGGCAATTTATTTTGTTGCCTAATTAAGTGTTATATGACCAAATTGGTCAAAATTTAGTTCTATGGTAGTAATACTGCTATTACTATTTTTTTTTTTTTTTTTTGCCATTATACCTATGGCAGCCTACTGACCACCTTAGGGACTGAATTAAATGAGAAAAAAAAATTAGCCTAATGTGTGTATTGTCTTTGAATACATGAAGGAGAGACTGGAGCACATGTGAATAGTTCACATACACATAGCTTTTTTTATTACTGGTTAATTTCTGAAAACAAAAAATACTGAATACAGTAAATAGAGCCCTTTTTTTTAAACAAGGTAAGTTTTTATAAAATCATCTTTATAGTTAGCTCTTCTTTTTTTGTAATAACTTTATAAATTCAATGAATTGCTCACAAGTGCCCCAACAGCAGGGTAGTTGCGAACACTTATAAATATAAAAACTAAACCTTATTTTTACTTAGGGGCTATCCATAAAAGATGTTGAATTTTTTTACCTTGTCTCCCCCCATTTGTCACACTTGTCATACCCCCTCCCCCCTCTACCAATTGTCATATGCCTTGCTATATTACTTAAACATACTTTCAGTTCAAATACAAAGCACTATGTTATAGATCTTATTTCAAATTTTATTTTAAAACTTTAACTATGTGTTTTAATGCCATTTGTAAGCACAAATGGCAATAACTGTACAAATGATTCATGTACTTATTTTATACGAAACAAGAATAAGGCTTACATCAAGAAGCATAATTAATGAACAATAATAATACACAAGGGTGGGAAAATTTTCAAAAATCTTACCAGCCAAGTATTTGTTTCATCCGCCAGCAAGATGCAAAATACACACAATTGAAAATAGTTATGACAAAATTGCATGCAATTGCAGACAAACTTACGGTTACTACAATGCATTTTCATAATTCTTTTTTTCTATAATATTAAGAAATATATACAACAGAGGTAAGCTTAATATAAGATAGAACTTAGTACCATTTAGTAATTAAAACTTAGTTTAGTTATTTACACTGTAATAATTTGGAAAGTTAAAATATCTAGATTGAGAAAGAGTCATTGATAATGTCTATTATCTACAGTTTTACAAAAACAAAAATTGAACTCGCCTTGCCAGAAAATCCTTTGCCACTAGCGAGCAAAATGATTCATTTCCCCACCCTTGGTAATACAATATTCATATGTAAGAGCAAGAGTTATAAAATAAAAAGTAGCGAAATAAATAATTTATAAATGAAAATTATTTTGAAATAAATTTTACTGATATTCAAATCGTTATTTCATATATAATTATCTTTTATCATTCAATGAGATAACAAAAAAAGAAGATTAAAAAATTTTATTTAGCTTTTAATACAAACAAACTTGTCAATAGAAGGTGTAAAAATGAAAAATTTAAGAGTCAAGAAAAATCCAACAAAAGAATTTTTAATTAAGTAAACTAGTTAATATAGCTTTTCCTTACACTTATTTCACAATGCTACCTCTTTTTGAACAATAATATTCACTTTATATAATTTACAATTAAATAAGATAAATGTTACAATTTGAAAATAGCATTAACATCCCGAGAAAAAAAAGTCAGTGCTACAGTTAATATGTAAAAGTGTATACAAAATTTAATCATGTATAATGCTCCCCCCCCCCTCCAAGAAAAAAAGATAAATAAATAAAAAAGGGATGCATTTTACAACAAAAACATGTAAACAACAACTATTTTCTAAATGGTAAAAAGAGCCAAATAAAATCCACAAAAAATTTATAATTTAGTAAGCCAGTTAACATAGTATCCCCCTCCCTTCTCCATTTCACAATGATACCCTTTTTTCTGAATAATAATAATAATGTCTTTTAATTTACAAAAACATCCCACATAATTTGCACAAAAAAATTATACACCCCCCCCCCCTCCCCAAAAAAGGAGAAAAACTTTCCTGGAATAAAAGAAAGCATTAAAAAATTGTACAAGAACTCATTATTATTATATTAATTTTACTAAAATAGTATATAATAAATAAACCTGTTTTTACATTCTTGCTTTTAGTTGCTTCCCTCTTTTACAAAATATTTTTTCAACACATTGAAGACATGGCTTTGGCATCTTTATCAGCTGATGTCATTAGGATTTGTGACTGAAAAATACAAAATTTATAATGACAACCAAGAAAAACTTTAAATCTGTCATGAAAAGCCTCCATGCATCACTATTCCCAAATAGTGTTACCCCCTCCCCCTAATAAAATAAAGCTACTACATAAAACAAGCAGAAACTGATCCAGTATTTTTTTTTTTTTTTTTTTTTTTTTTGTTTATTCATAAGGCAAAATATTTCTAGAAACAACTGTAGGTCCACTGTGCCTCCATGTTAAATTTCAATACATGATCATAAAATTGCTATTTAAAGTTTTCTTTTAACCATATTAAATTTAATATTAACCCTTTGCGGTGCAGTGGTTTCATAGATATACCACTTAATTTTAATTCCCAAACGCAATATTGGCACTGGAAAAAATTATGGTTTATTGACAGTGTGAAATATAGCGTTTTTTTATTTACAAATAAAGTTGTTTTCAAATTCCAGTGTCAGTCATTTATTTCAACACTTAAGAAATTAATTTGTCCTGCCCTGCAAAGGGTTAAATCAAAACAAGTATCTTACCTT
This sequence comes from Maratus speculifer, assembly GCA_964019185.1. NCBI lineage: Eukaryota > Metazoa > Arthropoda > Arachnida > Araneae > Salticidae > Maratus > Maratus speculifer. Next base: position 339,337,195 of record OZ025293.1, on the reverse strand, counting down.
TACAAGAAAAAAATTCTTATTTATCTATAACCTTTAATTAAAAATAAAGAAAAGTATGATGAATTTTACTTTTAGACAGACTTGTATAAAACGAAAAACTTTCTGTGCACGTAATATTGAATTAAAAACTATCTGCAAATTAATGTTGGGTGTAATTCAATGCAGTTTATGAACGTAATTCGCGTTTTTTACGTGATTCATAGACGTAATTTGCGTTTTTGAGCGATTCATGGGTGTAATTCGCATTTTTTTTACGCGATTCATGAGCATAATTCACGTTTTTCATGCGATTCATGAACATAATTTGCATTTGTTATGCTATTTAAGGGCGTAATTTGCTATTTTTATGAGATTCATGGACGTAATTTGCATTTTTTGAGCGACAAAATTTATGTTTTTTGATCGATTTATGGATGTAATTCGCGTTTTTTTATGCAATTTATGAACGTAATTCGTGTTTTTTTTTTTTTACATAATTCATGGATGTCGAATTCATGTTTTTTGAGCGATTCATGGGTGTGATTCGGGTTTTTTGAGCGATTCATGGATGTAATTCGTGTTTTTTATGTGATTCATGCAACAAATTTGCATCTTTTACTCAGCTTTCGGGCGACATTCAGGTTTTTCGCGCGGTATTTTGCCGAAATGTTGGTTCCTTTTACACGATACTTGGCTGAAATGCACGTTTTTTATGTGATTCTTTGTCGAAATGCATATTTTTATGCAATTCTTTATTGAAATTCGTGATTTTTTCGAGGTCTTTTGATGACATTCGCATTAGCAGTAAATAATTCTTTCTTAAAATTTTCTACAAACTCCATAAAATTTTCTGCGCAGTCTATATTATACAACTCTGCTTTTAGAAGCTCAAAACAAACAGTCAGGATAAAATGGATCACTGAGCTAACAATGTATTTCGAAGGCTATAAGTAATCAATTCAGAGCTGAAATCAATTAAATTTCTAAAATCAAAATCTATTGTTTAACAGCTAATTCAGAGTTTCCCCCAGGTTTAAAAAGGGGCAGGGCGCTACTGTTCTGAAAAGGGCACTTTTTCATTCTTCAGGGCACCTTTTTTTATTTTTAGGGGCACTTTTATAGTGTTGAATCTAGATTTTAGCGGTTCAAAAAATTGTGGAAATACAGAAATTTCGTCAAAGAATCCAGAAAAAAAAAATCCAAAAATTTCGTCAAAAAATTGAAAAACAAGAAAAAAGGGTAAATTTTGTTAAAAGATCGCAAAAAACTTCCGATTTCGTTAAAAGATCAGGAAAAAAAAAAGAGGGTTTTGTTAAAAGATCACGACAAAAAACGACAGATTTTGCTAAATAAAAGCAAAAGAAAAATTTCGTGAAAAGATCACGAAAAAACGGCAAATTTGTGACGGATTGTGAACAGAACCGTGCAGGGGGGGGGAAACTTAGGAGGCGCCAAATTTATACTACAAACGTCATTTTTAGGCTGTCACATAAAAAAAGATGGGGGGGGGGGGTCATCAAATTCTAATTATGCCCCAGGTGCAATTTTCTCTTCGCACGAAAATGATTATGAATTAGGAAAATCCCCTTTTGGAGCAATAAAAACGCAATTTTTGAAGCAGGAAAATTAGTTTTAAGAACAGAAAGATTCATTTCTGGCATTAACTTCTTTTTGTAATACTTTGACAAAATTTGCAATTTTTTTTTTTTTTTTTTTTTTTTTTTTGCGATCTTTTGAAGAAATCTGCCGTTTTTTAGGATATTTTGACGAATTTTGTGTTTTTTGCGAATTTTTGGCGAAATTCGCAGTTTTTGAGAATTTTTTTTTTACAAAATTTTCCGTTTTATTGCGATTTGTGGACAAAATTTGCCGTTTTTTCGCAAATCTTTTGACAAAATCTGCCGTTTTATTGTAATTTTTTAACGAAAGTTGCTGTTTTTCATGATCTTTTGGTGAAAGTTTCCGTTTTTTGCGAATTGTTTGACAAAATCTTCCTTTTTATACTGATTTATCGACGAAATTTATCATTTTTTCATTGTCTTTTGAGGAAATTTGCCGTTTTTTTCTGGATTTTGTGACAAAATTAGCCATTTTTTTCTCGAAACTTGCCGGAAATTTGTCATTATTTTGCGATTTTTAACGAAATTTACTGTTTTTTCGCGATTTGTTGATGACATTAGGCGTCCCATGGGACGTGTAAGAGCTATTTTTAGCGTCCCGTCGCCGATTATTTGCGTAATTTACACGCTATAGCATGTTCGCATCATTGCTGAAGAGCTGAGTTTTTTCAAATGTAGGGAAGAGGGTCAAAAAGGGCGCTATTCTTTTCAATGAGCGACTAGAGGGGCGCTAATTTTTGAATGAGGGGCAAGAGGGGTGCTATTTTTTAAACTAAAGGGCAGGAAGGGCGGAGCGCCCCCCTGAAACTCTCTGGGGGAAACTCTGGCTAATTACAGCAGGCTGAGATACAATACAAAAACTATATGCTCTAATACAAATAACTACAACATATTTAAAAATACAAAAAGAAAATAATATTTAAACCTAATTCTTAATTCATGTATTTAGGCGTGTAATTTTTAAAAGCCTTAAAAAGCAAAAATTGTCCAAAATATGAAAGAAAAAACAGCAACAAATACAGTAGACTACCTCAAATCCGCAACTCTCTAAAATCTGCGCATATTTTATGGTTGTAAACAATGAAACTTTCAGTTTGGATATTGGGACAAAATTTGATCTTTTTTTTTAGTTTGTATCAATTCCATATATTTTTGCATTAGTAATTTTCTTATTAATACTCTATTCATGTTTCTTTCATGAAGGAAGAATAAATTCTTTTTGGAAAAAATTCAAGATATTTCAAATATTATCGGTAATCACAATCTTTTTACCAAATATATTTATGCATTAATCAAAATTTTTTGGTTATTAAGCCTGGCTAAACTTGAAAAAAATATCCTTATTTTATGTTTTTGATGTGAATTACCGTATATACTTGCGTATAAGTCGACCCCCTAACTTATGTAGTTAAAAATAAGAAAAAATTGAAAACCCGCGTATAAGTCGACCTCCCTCCAAAAAGGGGACCGTTTGACTTTCCCCCCGAAAAGGATATGGACTCGGATTCGCTCCTAAATGAAACGACTCCAAAAAGGACTGATTCCTCGTACTCGTTCCGAAATGAAATGACTCCGAAAAGGACTAATTCCTCAGACTCGTTCCGAAATGAAACGACTCTGAAAAGAATCGATTCCCCGGAAACCTTCCGAAAAAGAAGGACGCCTCTGAATCGTTCTGAAAAGAACGAATCCTCGGACTCGTTCTGAAATGAAATAACTCTGAAAAGGAACGATCCATCAGATTCATTCCGAAAAATTATGCTTAATGTCATAATGACGAAGAAAAATCGGATTCATTCAGTTTTTTATTGGACTTGTTCCATTTTCTCGGATTTGTTCCTTTTTTTCTTGGACTCGTTCCTTTTTTCGTTCCATTTTTCTCGGATTCGTCCTTTTTTCGGAACAACTTCGAATGGCTCATTCCTTTTGGTGAATGATTCTGACTGGAACGATTCCTTATATTGGACGATTTTGCCATTCTCCTTTTTTTAGGTGATAGCCAACTATTTTCTGATATTTTTTTATAGATTTTTGTAGGTCTCGCGTATAAGTCGACACCCCCACTTTGAAGTTCTTTTTTTGTCTAAAATTTCTCGACTTATACGCGAGTATATACGGTAGTAATGTACTTTTATAAAGCAAGTTTTGTTGAATAATTTTGGAAAAGTACATTTAATCTGTTTAATGTATATTTAATCATACACTATTGATTATTAACTTGACTTTTGCTATTAGTACTTTAATCATTAAAAAAATTATCTGAATTTTTATTATTTTAGTTTATTACTTATTTTAATATTTAATTATATTGTAAGCTTTCATTGTAGTTCCGATTGCACCATTAATTGCATTCAAATTACTGTTTAAAAAATGTAAACAAAAAAAATGACCAGAAATCCGCAAAATTCTAACATCTGCACAACCTCTGGTCCCAAGCTGTGGGGGTTTGAGGGAGTCTACTGTATTACAATTACGATTTATACTATGTAAAAAATCTCACATTTGACAAACGCTTGCAACTGAGCTGCACAGATCGGTGTTTTACAATAAAATCTGTAAAAGAAAAAAATATATATATTATTCTAGATTATAGTCAACTCTGTGAAATCCTCACACTGAGGGACTGAGTGGTTTGCATATTATACATTGTGGAAGATTTATAGATCATCCCTTTGTTTACATTTTACTCTTTAAAATCTGACTATAAATTAGTAACTACATAAAAATTATAAAACTCAACACTAGTATGTTATGTTACATATAATAACTAAGACTAAAGAAAATTTAAATTACGTATAATACACATTTAATTGATTATTCATTCTTTTAAACATTGACACAACAGAATTGTAGTTTAAGTTTTGGTTTATTGTAGATAATTTTATTACTCTCGTTTCTTGCTCCAAGATAAAATTTTGTTACTCAAAGAAATTTAGATATTTATCTTTAAATATTCATTCACTGAAAAATTGATAACTGAAAAAAAAATAATAATAATAACCTTAAGTTTTTAATTATTAATGACTATTTTCATTGTTTACATTCCAACATGTAGTGCAGATAATAGAGTATTGCAGATTCTACATCGGCATATTTCAGAGTTGACTGTATAACATTTTAACATTGCTCTGTATCCACAGTATATTGCTTCATTGTTATATTCCTGTACATTTAAACATAAAATTTGAATTTAATGTTTATATGGGATAATCAATAATAATTTATATATTAAATATTTAATCCTCCCATCTACCAAAAATGGGGAGAAAAAAAAAAAGCTGTGTTTTTAAGTTGTTGAATATTGATATAATTCAACAAAATTCTCACATAATTCTTTAAACACAGACACCAAAGACTAATTTAAATATTCTTTTATATTGTTAATTTATTAAAGTTAACAAAAAGAAACAAACTGCTACTAGGATATAAAAATGTTTTGTACAAATAAAGTTGAAGGGGTGTGTGTGGGGGGGATACAATGGCAAAGGATAAAATAATTTAACTATTTATTAAAATATTAAAAAAATCAGCCAAGCTTTGCTTTCTGTTGAATTTATTAAAACATTTAATTTATAAATACTTCTGGCCTAGTAATATAATAAGCTAGACAAGCATTTGAGACTCATGATCAAGATTAAGAATTTTGCTGATTTTCAATTAGCTGGCAATGTATTTGTTTTATAGCTTTAAAAAAGTAAAATTTAATCTGTCAACAAATGTACATAAAACAAACTTAATAATTATGATTTGAGTTGCATAGATGTTTATGATTCAATATAATTTGGTAGAGAACTATTAAGTAATTAGTACCTGTGGTACTTGCATATTAATGCCACTGCAGCTACAGATTTGGCGGTTTTTAAGTAGCGCCAATCTACATCTAAAAATTTTTCGACAAATCATAAAATAAAACACTATTTAAAATCAAAACCCTTTCAAAATTTTAATAAAAACTGTAATACATTTCCTATTTTTGATAAAATTTGCAAAAGTTAAAACTATAATTGGGAATATTATAAAACTTTTTACAAATAAGAACTGTATTACATTTTCTAAGTGTGGTAACTTGGCAAAATTATAAAACGAGTTGGCAAATATGAAAATTTGACTTGGCAATTTAATGTTTTCTCCCCCACCAATATAAAGTCTTAGCGATGGCCCTGCTTTTAATAAAACATATTTAATACTATATAACTATAACTTTTCTAAATTTTGTGTTTACTGTTTGCTTACACACTGTATATGAATAACAAAACAGACGTTATACATTTATTTAAAGAAAAACTCTCTTTTGTTTCTTAACCATCCGGAATTTTCTGTAAAAATGTCTGCGATATCTTTTTTATAGAAGAAACTGTAATTTAAAAATCTAGCATGCACAAACCGAAGGTGGAACTAACTAAAATATATGATAAATTTATGAACATCATCCATAAAAAAAGGCAATACAGAAGAAATAATTAAATAACAATAATATATTAATAATGAACTTACGGAATTTTTTGTAAAACCTTATATAAAACGAACTAGCGTCCTTCACATCAGATAGATAGAAATAACCGCTATACATGAAGATACCGATTGCCGCCATAGCATTTTAAGAGGAACTGAGTTTACGCATGCGCACAATTCGAATACGTATATCGATGATTAATGAAATGTGGTTCTCAGCCACGGCTTATCGTAAAAGCGAAGATTGAAAGCATTAGCCGCCTATGGTGACTACTTTGGTCTCCATTAAAAGTATTCTAAGCATTCCATCATGTTATTTTTACTCTTAATTTAATTTACTTCTTCAATCATTATCCAAATCGGAAGATTCCGACCAGAGAAATTAAGAACTATTTGCAATAATGGTAGCATTTCATACTTCATTTATTTCAAAATTTAATAATGAAAAAGCATGCTTTTTTTCATTAATTTCGTTTCTGAGTTCATAAATATGACAATAAGAAAGTGAATTCAAACTGTAAACAACGCCACAATTTTACCTAGTATGATGTCTTAAGACATAACAAAACTATCACGTCATTATCTACAATGATGTCCAGGGGTGCCCAGAGAGAGGTTTGGTGACGCAAGATGCGTCATACAATTTACTTTTGGGAGGAATTTGAGAAAAAGTATAATTTGTGGGGGGGGGGGGGATTTTTAAATTCTTAGTACTTCCTTTTTTCTTACTGTTAAAAAAGTCTTGATTTTTTTAATATCACTTTTAATTTTTTTCAACATTGGATTTTCAGAAATGTTCCTGTGTTTTCTTTCTTTAAATTCTAGATAAAGGCAATAAGAACCCATTACGCTATGCTCAACTCGCTATCTTTTGAGTGAGCAGTAGATTATAAGTAGAATATATTTTACAATTGATATTTTGTTTTGTTTTGTTTTTTTTTGGGGGGGGGGATTTGCGTCATTGGGTTTGGGAGGCGATGGTCGGGGGGGAGGGGTGTCAATGTTAAAGTATGAAGATTTTTTTTGGGGGGGGGAGGGATTTGCGTCATTGGGTTTTGGGGGAAAGGGTTTGGTTTATTTTTGTCGGCCGATTATCTACACTAGGGATATAGGCCCAGGGTGGAGGTGCCCTTCGTGGGGGTCTTTCTAAGGGAACCTAACCAGTATTTACGCAAGGTTCGAAGAAAACCACGAAAACTCCGAAAGGTTAGGCCGACAGCCGCAATTGGGTTCGAACCCAGCACCTGCCGTCTACCAGTTAAGAGGTACGAACCTCTCCGCCACTGGTGGGGCTTGGGGGAAAGGGATGGTCACCACTGATGATGTCATAAGAATATAGCGTTATCTCAGAAACTAATGCATGGATTTTCAGCTAACTTCAGATGCAGTTAGGAGTTCACGTAAAGTTGGGAATGATTAGATTTTTGGTGTAAGTCACATAACCGGTGGCGCTGTTATACTGCACTTTTCAGGAGAGTATTTACATATATAAGATAGAAGAAAATTTTTGGAGTGCCACAACCGACTAATTTTTCTATAAATTTACCAAAACAATAGCATATTAAAACCAGACGATAATTTTATGCGATAATTTAAACCAGACAATAATTTGATTAAATAATAATAATATTTTCAACAAACAAAATAAAACGTTCTGTTATGACGTCATCGAAAGACTTATTCGAAGGTATTTGTCCGTAAAAAAAATGGCTAGGCAGCAGATTTTCACACCCTGCATAAAAAAACGGGCTTTGCCCGTAAAAATATATTAGTACTCCGAATTTATGTTTCCGCAACGTAAATTTACGGAAGTGTACCGTTAAGCTTCAAAAACGGACAACTACCGTAAAATATTACGGTAAATGCCCGTTAATTTACATTTATTTTTTACAGTGCAGGTGGCGCTGCCAAGGTGCCTTATTTATGATTATCGCAATAGTTCTATCTCATGAACTAATACATGAATTTTTATGAAACTTTAGATTCCGTTAACCTCTGATATAGATTAGTGTTGTTTAGTTTTTGGTGTAAATCGATAACAAATGGCGCTTCTATGCTGCATTTTTTACAATTTCGCAATAGCTGTATCTCAAGAACTAATACTTGGATTTTCATCAAACTTCAGATTCAGTTAGTACCTGATAAAAAAAATGATCCTGATCACTTTTTAGTGTACATCATCCAACATGTGGCGCTGTTATGCATGTTTTTATAAAGATTTTGAAATAGCTTGATCTCAAAAACTAATGCACGGATTTTCATCAAGCTTCAGATTTAGTTATAAATTGACATAAGTTGTTGCTGACTAGATTTTGTTCTGCCGGTTAGGTGTTGTCCATCTAACTGGTTTTGCTGTTTTGTTGCATTTTTCAGGAAGTATTAACATGCATTATATAGAAGAAAGATTTGGGATTGTCACTAACGACTAGTTTTAGGGTTTGGAGCGTAAGTAACGAAATAGCTGTAAAATACTTTTGTAGTTGATTAAATAATGGATCTCTTTATTCTGTATATAAATTTTACTTTTTGAGCAGCATTGCCCAATTTATTTTCAGTTGTCATTTTTCAGGCTTAAACAAATTGTATGTTTACAGGTGATTTTTACTTTATTATTATAAGTTTCATACATAAATAATAATTAAACATGTATAAAAAAACATTGTTTAATTTGCATAAATTATCTTCTCCTAATGCGTAAAACTGTCCACACCTGGTTTTGACTTTTTCTTCGGAATTTGAGAGTAATACTTTTCATAGCATCTTCATAGCATCTTCTGTCTGTGAGTCTATCTGTCTATGTTTATGTGACAAAACTTTTATGGGAGCTCTATCTCAAGAACAGATGCACGGGATTTCTCAAAACTTTAGATTCTGTTAAACCTTAATATAAAATGGATCTGATTAACTTTTGATGTATATTGCTCAATAAGTGGGTTGATATGCCGTTTTATTTAAAATTTCCACAATAGCCTTATCTCAAAAACTAGTGCATGGATTTTCATAACACTTTATATTTAGTTAGTACATGATATAACATGGCTTTGATTTCGTTTTGGTTTGGTTAAATTACTCAACAGGTGGCGCTGCCAAGGTGTCTTATTTATGATTATCACAATAGTTCTATCTCATGAACTAATACAAGAATTTTTATGAAACTTTAGATTCCGTTAACCTCTGATATAGATTAGTGTTGTTTAGTTTTTGGTGTAAATCGATAACAAATGGCGCTTCTATGCTGCATTTTTTACAATTTCGCAATAGCTGTATCTCAAGAACTAATACTTGGATTTTCATCAAACTTCAGATTCAGTTAGTACCTGATAAAATAAATGATCCTGATCACTTTTTAGTGTACATCATCCAACATGTGGCGCTGTTATGCATGTTTTTATAAAGATTTTGAAATAGCTTGATCTCAAAAACTAATGCACGGATTTTCATCAAGCTTCAGATTTAGTTATAAATTGACATAAGTTGTTGCTGACTAGATTTTGTTCTGCCGGTTAGGTGTTGTCCATCTAACTGGTTTTGCTGTTTTGTTGCATTTTTCAGGAAGTATTAACATGCATTATATAGAAGAAAGATTTGGGATTGTCACTAACGACTAGTTTTAAGGTTTGGAGCGTAAGTAACGAAATAGCTGTAAAATACTTTTGTAGTTGATTAAATAATGGATCTCTTTATTCTGTATATAAATTTTACTTTTTGAGCAGCATTGCCCAATTCATTTTCAGTTGTCATTTTTCAGGCTTAAACAAATTGTATGTTTACAGGGGATTTTTACTTTATTAATATAAGTTTCATACATAAATAATAATTAAACATGTATAAAAAAAACATTGTTTAATTTGCATAAATTATCTTCTCCTAACGCGTAAAACTGTCCACACCTGGTTTTGACTTTTTCTTCGGAATTTGAGAGTAATACTTTTCATAGCATCTTCATTATTATTATTTTTATTATTATTATTATTTTACGTATGAAAAAACAAATTTCCGAACAAGTTGAATATAGTTGGTGGATATTTCTTGCTGTTTACATGATACATATTCGTTTCCATAAATTAAGAATTTGGGGAATTCTCAATAGGGATATATATTTCGAATGCTTTGCTTCTAAATGGTATCAATTCTCGAAAAGTTTTGTTCATATATGGGTAAAAAAATCTGTAAAGTTGACTAAAGTTTTTCTAGGAAACTGGGATTCCTAATGATCATTAAGTAACAGCAAAAACATAAATTCCTATATCAGATATGCGTATGTACTGTAAGTCCAAAAATCTCTATGGTTACTATAACTTTTTAGGAAACTGGGATTGACCTTGAATTTTTTATGTTACTACAACTCTGATTACAGATAAAATTTTATAAGCTTGCTGTAATTTGATTTGATTCTTTATAAAGCTACATATTTCTGTGATGCATCGAAGAACTAATGCAGAAATTTTTATCAAATTTCAGATTCAGTTAGTACTTGATAAAAAATTGATTCTGAATAATTTGTTGTGTACATCACCCAACATGTGGCTCTGTTATGCAGATTTTTTTATTTGCATTTTTGAAATAACCTTATCTTAAAAGTTTTTTCATGGATTTTCGTCAAACTTTAGATTCAGTTATAAGTTGACTTACGTTGATGCTGACTAGATTTTGGTTTAAATCACCTAACCTTTGGCGCTGCTACGTTGCAGTTTTCAGGAAGTATTAACGTGCATAAGATGGAATAAAGTTTTGGGAATGCCGCATCTGACTAGATTATTACTATTATTACAGCTTAATTAAGGTCAATTTTGTTAATTTACGGCATGTTTGCCAAACTGCAACTCTGATTACAAATAAAATTTTAGTAAGGTTGCTGTAATTTTATTAGATTCTTTGTAAAGCTATATATTTCTGTGGCTTTACAAAGATACGTTATTTTCCAAATTTCTCATTTACATTTTAATTCTTTTAAATGATTCTTTTTTAATTCTTTTAAATGATTGACATAAATTATTTGTATTCTGAATCTGATGTTGTACTTTTCTATTTGGTTCATTTTTGTATCAGCTTTACCCTGAGACCGTTTTCAGTTTCTGAGAATTTGGTTAATTGGCTCCAAAAATAGAACTGTTCACAGAGCGAAACTGCAATCAAAGTAAAAAAAAAAAAAAAAAAAAAAAAAAATATGTGTGGCACTCGGGGACTGCCGCGGTAAAGCTATTGCATAGCATTTTTCATCAACTTATGCAAAAATACCGCGTCAATGGAAGGTTAAGAAAGTCTATCGAAAAAGTCTATCGAAGGATACCGTGCCGAAGTCTGCCAAACTGAAACGTCGTTAGCCGGACTGTTAGGATTTTTTCTCGTCACGGAATTCCTAGATTCGGTCGCCGCGCTCAAAGCCCTTAACACTGTCTCATAATAAATTACCAAACAAAATTTGGCCGGGGTACGAAAATTAGACCGCGAGTTATAAGCCTTTTAAATTTTCCGACCCTCACCGTGGGGGGTCTCCTGTCACCAAAAATTAACAGTCTCATATTAAATTACCAAACAAAATTTGGCCGCGCTACGAAAATTAGATCGTGAGTTATAAGCATTTTAAATTTTTCGACCCTCACCGTGGGGGGTCTAATGGCCCCAAAAATTAACACTGTCTCATATTAAATTACCAAACAAAATTTTCCCGCGCTACGAAAATTAGATCGTGAGTTATAAGCATTTTAAATTTTTCGACTCTCACCGTGTGGGGTCTCCTGTCACCAAAAATTAACAGTCTCATATTAAATTTCCAAACAAAATTTGGCCACGCTACGAAAATTAGATCGTGACTTATAAGCATTTTAAATTTTTCGACCCTCACCGTGGGGATCTAATGTCCCCAAAAATTAACACTGCCTCATAATAAATTACCAAACAAAATTTGGCCGCGCTACGAAAATTAGATCGTGAGTTATAAACATTTTTAATTTTTCGACCTTCACCGTGGGGTGTCTTATGTCACCAACAATTAACACTGTCTCATAATAAATTACCAAACAAAATTTGGCCGCGCTACGAAAATTAGATCGCGAGTTTTAAGCATTTTAAATTTTTCGACCGTCACCGTGGGGGGGTCTAATGTCCCCAAAAATTAACACTGCCTCATAATAAATTACCAAACAAAATTTGGCTGCGCTACGAAAATTACATGGCGAGTTATAAGCATTTTAAATTTTTCGACCCTCACCATGAGGGCATCTCCTGTCATCAAAAATTAACACTGTCTTATAATAAATTACCAAACAATATTTTGCCAAGCTAACAAAATTAAATCGCGTGTTATGAGCATTTTAAATTTTTCGACCCTCACCGTGGGGGGGGGGGTCTCCTGTCACCAAAAATTAACACTGACTCATAATAAATTACCAAACAAAATTTGGCCACGCTACGAAAATTAGATCGCGAGTTATAAGCATTTAATTTTTTCTACCCTCACCGTGGGTTGTCTCCTGTCACCAAAAATTAACACTGTCTCATTATAAATTACCAAACAAAATTTGGCCGCGCTACGAAAATTAGATCGCGAGTTATAAGCATTTTAAATTTTTCGACCCTTACCCGGGGGGCTCCTGTCACCAAAAATTAACAGTCTCATATTAAATTACCAGACAAAATTTGGCCGCGCTACGAAAATTAGATCGTGAGTCATAAGCATTTTAAATTTTTCGACCCTCACCGTGGGGGGTCTAATGTCCCCAAAAATTAACTCTGTCTCATAATAAATAACTAAACAAAATTTGGCCGCGGTACGAAAATTAGATCGGGAGTTATAAACATTTTTAATTTTTCGACCCTCACCGTGGGGTGTCTTCTGTCACCAACAATTAACACTGTCTCATAATAAATTACCAAACAAAATTTGGCCGCGCTACGAAAATTAGATCGCGAGTTTTAAGCATTTTAAATTTTTCGACCCTCACCGTGGGGGGGTTTAATGTCCCCAAAAATTAACAGTCTCATATTAAATTACCAAACAAAATTTGGCCACGGTACGAAAATTAGATCGCGAGTTATAAGCATTTAATTTTTCTACCCTCACCGTGGGTTGTCTCCTGTCACCAAAAAATAACACTGTCTCATTATAAATTACCAAACAAAATTTGGCCGCGCTACGAAAATTAGATCGCGAGTTATAAGCATTTTAAATTTTTCGACCCACACCCCGGGGGGCTCCTGTCACCAAAAATTAACAGTCTCATATTAAATTACCAGACAAAATTTGGCCGCGCTACGAAAATTAGATCGTGAGTTATAAGCATTTTAAATTTTTCGACCCTCACCGTGGGGGGTCTAATGTCCCCAAAAATTAACTCTGTCTCATAATAAATAACTAAACAAAATTTGGCCGCGGTACGAAAATTAGATCGTGAGTTATAAGCATTTTAAATTTTTCGACCCTCACCGTAGGGGGTCTAATGGCCCCAAAAATTAACACTGTCTCATATTAAATTACCAAACAAAATTTGCCCGCGCTACGAAAATTAGATCGTGAGTTATAAGCATTTTAAATTTTTCGACCCTCACCGTGTGGGGTCTCCTGTCACCAAAAATTAACAGTCTCATATTAAATTACCAAACAAAATTTGGCCGCCCTACGAAAATTAGATCGTGACTTATAAGCATTTTAAATTTTTCGACCCTCACCGTGGGGGTCTAATGTCCCCAAAAATTAACACTGCCTCATAATAAATTACCAAACAATATTTTGCCAAGCTACCAAAATTAGATCGCGAGTTATGAGCATTTTAAATTTTTCGACCCTCACCGTGGGGGGTTTAATGTCCCCAAAAATTAACACTGCCTCATAATAAATTTCTAAACAAAATTTGGCCGCGCTACGAAAATTAGATCGCGAGTTATAAGCATTTTAAATTTTTCGACCCTCACCATGGGGGCGTCTCCTGTCACCAAAATTTAACACTGTCTCATAATAAATTACCAAACAAAATTTGGCCGCACTACGAAAATTAGATCGCGAGTTATAAGCATTTTAAATTCTTCGACCCTCACCGTGGGGGGGGGTCTCCTGTCACCAAAAATTAACACTGACTCATAATAAATTACCAAACAAAATTTGGCCACTCTATGAAAATTAGATAGCGAGTTATAAGCATTTAATTTTTTCTACCCTCACCGTGGGGGGTCTCCTGTCACCAAAAATTAACACTGTCTCATAATAAATTACCAAACAAAATTTGGCCGCACTACGAAAATTAGATCGCGAGTTATAAGCATTTTAAATTTTTCGACCCTCACCCCGGGGGGCTCCTGTCACCAAAAATTAACAATCTCATATTAAATTACCAGACAAAATTTGGCCGCGCTACGAAAATTAGATCGTGAGTTATAAGCATTTTAAAATTTTCGACCCTCACCGTGGGGGGGGGTCTAATGTCCCCAAAAATTAACTCTGTCTCATAATAAATTACCAAACAAATTTTGCCGCGCTACGAAAATTAGATCGCGAGTTATAAGCATTTTAAATTTTTCGACCCTCACCGTAGAGGGTCTCCTGTCACCAAAAATGAACAGCCTCATATTAAATTACCAAACAAAATTTGGCCGCGCTGCGAAAATTAGATCGTGAGTTATAAGCATTTTAAATTTTTCGATCCTCACCGTGTGGGGTCTCCTGTCACCAAAAAGTAACACTGTCTCATAATAAATTACCAAACAAGTTTGGCCCCGCTACGAAAATTAGTATGCGAGTTATAAGCATTTTAAAATTTTCTACCCTCACCGTGGGGTGTCTCCTGTCACCAGAAATTAACTATGTCTCATAATAAATTACCAAACAAAGTTTGGCCGCGCTACGAAAGTTAGATCGCGAGTTATAAGCATTTTAAATTTTTCGACCCTCACGGTGGGGGTTCTCCTGACACCAAAATAAATAAGACCACCAAAATAAACATTGTCTCATAATAAATTACCAAACAAAATTTGGCCGCGCTATGAAAATTAGATCATAAGAAGCATAAGTTTGAGACTTGATATCCTAATATCTGAAAGATACCGCGTCAATGTCTGCCGGATTCTACCGAAGAATACCGTCCCGAAGTTTTCCGAACGGAAACGACGTTAGCCGAGTGTTAGGTTTTTTCGTTACCGATGTGTTAGGATTTTTCGCGTTACGGTATTTTTGGATTCGGTCACCGCGCTCAAAGCCCGCGATAAAAGCTATGCAATAGTTTAAAAATGGAAAATGCAATGCTAGACATCGACATCTTATGCCATAGGAGAAAAGAATTATCTAAAGATACTGATATGTAAACGAGAAACTTGAAAATATTGTCTCTTATGATTTAACATTAACTTACGGATGTCGTCACGCAACTAGTGAATGTTATCATAACTCTTCTGTGGATGAGAAAATCAAGAAATTGCTAAAATTGATAGGATATACTCGTTACAGTGATAAGACTGAACCTCTTTTGAAGTTACTAATGCCTCACGGCCTACATATTCTAAATTACCCAGAAGCATCTCACAGTTATGTTCAAGTTCCGTAGCACCGTCCAGATCTTACGCTGCGCGGTTACGAAATGGTACAGGTTTTAAATGGCTCTACTCTATAGATGATACTCTCTTTTCATACATCGATCATCGCTAGATCAGGATTCATCTTGTTTTTGATCCTTCATTTAAGACCTATACTAGATATAAAATAAACAAGTCAGAAATTACACGTAAAACCTAGCAAATAAAGTGCGTTCGTACTACATCGAAGTTTTTAGAATATACAGTACTTCGGATACAGTACAGTATCTTAAATCTTCTGTGTGTCCCTGTAAATAGTATATGATTTCTATCATACAGGAATTAACTTGTAGTAAACCTCAGTAGCGTATATCAATTTCATAAAATGTGAAATAGTTTCATATAATTAAAACGCACCCTAAACAATGTTTCCCCGTATGTAATAGTATACTGTTGTGTGGCCCTGTAAATTAATAAATATTCTTTGCACCCCAGATTATACAAAATGTACATTTTAGTATATATTTCATAGATCCGTATGAATTTCATAATGTTCAAAAGGATATAACATCATTAAAATGCATTTGAAATTATTTTACCCATTGACCGTAATATAACGGAATACTTTTGATTATCCTTGTAATTGAACTATGCATCCCATTTTCATAAAATCTGAATTGACTCGACAAAATTATGTAACAATTATATATTTTAAATTTCAAACGATTCAGTTTGGTAGTTTTTGCGTTGCTATATACGAACAGACAGACGGACAGACGGACGGATGGAGTGAACTACGACTATAGTATGTTATGCTAAAGGTACTACAGCACCTATAGGTGCTAAGTACCTATAAGTGCACCTATAAGTGCGACTATAGGGGCTAAGTAATTTATGTAATTACGAACGCACTTAAAAGCAAGTGTTCATATAAATTCAACAAGAGACTCTTGTAATACTTTTCCCTGTTGATGAACACTTTGCGTAGTGTTTTTAGACCTGATGTACTAGAGCAGTGTTTCCCAACCTTTTTTCGGCCACGCCCTACCAAAGACTTTATCCCCCCCCCCCCAACTTTAATCTGTAAATGATTCTTTTATTATCAACTTTATTCTCACGGTAAAAGTGTAAAAGAGCCCTAACAATAGTTATTCATTTCACATTTTTTAATATACCATAGAAGTCAATCTTCTGTCACAAATGTGTTTATCTCTATTCTAAAAAGAAAGTAACTAACATTGTCATCGCCGCTGACAATGAACTTTTTGTGACCAAAGCATTTCTTCGCTAATATTAAGAAAAGTACACAATAATATGAAAATGGTATTATACAGAAATATTTGATAAATATGTGAATGTAGACAGTTTATAAATCGAATAATTATTTTAAGAGAAATGTAATGTTAAAGTTGATCAAACTCGTTCCATTAAAAAAGATTTATAGTAGCAAAAACTGTACATAGGAATTTGTTTCCATTTTAATTTCTAATTTTCAGTATTATTCAGAGACATTTTTTATATATTTTAGAAGATGTCATTATTTTAAATTACTGCCAAATGATCAAAGAATAATATTGGCTTCAAATCAAAAAAAATATTTACACGCAGCTATCACAAACAGAAAAAAAAATTAAAAAGAAAATTAAAAAATTACAAGTTAAGAGTAGAAAAGTATTGCAAAATTACATCATAGAACTATACTTACATGTAATTATTAAAAGAGAAATAATACTTTTAAATAATACATTCATCAAAATGCGTTAATTGCCATAAATGGAAAAGAAAAACACGTCATATTTAAAGTAGCCAAACAATAATATTGCAAACAGTTTAAATTTTAAAATATATATACATGAGCCATTTCACATTTCTAAATGATATTTTAAAATATTTTGCAAATCTTAAAGCAGTGGAAATAAAAATATTGTCTGTCTAGCAATAAAAGTATCTTCCCGTGAATATACAAAATAGAAAGAAAACTTTTAAATAATAAATTCATTAATGTGCGTAAAAATCAGCAAGTAAAAAAAAATACGCCATATTTAAAATTACCAAGTAATATTGCAAAACAGTTAAAATTTAAAAATATGTTTCGACGAAACATTTACTTCATATTTTCATGTCTTTTTAACTATCTTTGTGAATTCTAAGACGGCACAAATAATATTTCCTTTCAAACAACAAAAGCATTTTCATATTTACACTAAAAATAGAAAGAAAAATTTACTGAAAATTGCATAAGATTTAAACGATACATTTATTCAAATATTACACGATATTTTATACGATAAATAGTCTGCTAATTATATTGATGATGGACAACATGGCTTTCGAGAGGAACGGTGAACCCTTACAGTACTTTTTATGTTCAAGAATATCATTGAAAAAACACTGGCAATATATAAATACTGTGCAATAATGTCTTTTGATATGAGTGATGCCTTCGACGGTTTGGATTGGCGTATTGTAAATGACATCATAAGTAATTTACCTAGTTTTGATTATATGAAGTCAACTCTTAAAAATTATAGGAACAATAGTTTTTTTTATTATTATTTACTCATTTATTAATCCTTTTCGGTCTGGTGTACTATTAATAGTACATGACTTTTAAAGGAGTATTATTTTGTTGTAAGAAATACTTTTGTTGCTATTTAAATGTAGTAATGTCCATTTACTTTATGACTACAGTTATGTTTAGGCATTTAGTAATAATAATAATTAATGCTATTTGCTTAATTCTCTTTACGTTGTTTGTGATTCTTTTATTTTAAATGTATATTTCATTGTTTAAATTTAAAATGAAAGTTACTTTCCTGAAAGAATTGTGTGTAATAAAGCGCAAAAAGTACTAGAAAGTTATAATATAAGTTAAATCTTATTGTAAAACAATATTTTCTAAACATCTCCAAAAATTCTTCCTTAGCCAACTTTCATATGAATATGAATAAAACAGTACGTAAAACAACAACATTCGTTATCTTTCAGTCAATGAAATATTCGTTCAACAATAATTAATCTATTTGAATAACTGGTGTTAATGTTATTATCGAGAAAGTAATTTTTCCAAAAATTGAAAAATTTTGGACCCGAAAGGATTAAGATAGTTTCATGTATTTCGTGGTTGCTCTCAGAAGTCATGCCTCGGGCTGCTTAGCTGGACATTAATGGCTGACAGGATTTTAAAAAGTTACAAGCAGAGAGTCTTACTGATTGTTTCCTATGATGATGATAGCGGTATCATAGAGGGTGCAGAAACGCGTTCTGCGTTAGAAAATAAAATTAATACTAGTGTTCAACACTTTACGAATAACTGTTCTAATCATCAATTGCAAATTAGCGCAGTGGACAAATTAGTTGCAAATTAGTTCAGACACAATGCTGTTTGGAAGCCACACTCTTAACCATTTAACTTTTAAACATAATAACAAAGATATCAGTGTAAAGGACAGTATTCTTTTTTAAGGATTTCTACTTGACAGCAAAGATCACTGGATGGATTGTTTAGATATTATTTAAACCAGGCTTAACATTTTACATCTAAAATGTGCAAAACCAGAATCCACGATAATGATATTTTTTCTATTTACCTAAAAATATAGTACAAAATGGTCTTAAAGGCATATCGTACTATTTCTAATGACGCTTTATATGATTCGGTAGATACTCCGCCGCTAAATACTGAACTGAATTTGTCTTCTAAGCGTTATAATATTATTTATTATGGAAGTAACACAGTCATTATAAAGTTTGAATCAACAGAATAGTTAGTCGTTCAGCCAGCAAGAGGACTAAAATGTGTTGACACACTCTAGTAAGACGTAGCACCACATGCAGAAGAGCACTGGAAGTCACAGTTTATTAAAAGTACTAATGTTCAGCGCATTGCACAAGCTTTAGAACAACCTCGTCCATAGGATTCTTAAGAAACTGTAACGCTATCTCTCTATAAACAATCATTTTTTCTGAATCCGTTACTTCCTGATTTTAACCAGAAGGAAACATTTTCTTTGAGATCCTTGATAAATAGGAGCATTAAAGTGAATGGCCATAGAAAATTCCCTGGACGGATGAGGCAGTTTTATTAGAAGGTGCTGTCTATGTTGTTGCCATTTTTTAGGAGCATTTTTTTTTTGAAAATGCACAGTGTCGAAGATCCATGCACCGTAACGTGTTCCGGTCACCAGGTAACGATACGCAACACAAAAAATTATATGATTAGAAATAACCACGATCGGTGACAGCATATCCAAACAAACAATAATCATCCCCATGAACTTAAGAGCACAAGATAAATGCAAGTTACAAATCCTAATAAAAGTTAAGAAAAATAGTAGCCACCAAAAGAAGGTTAATAAATACTCCAGTATGTCACATTCGTCAGTACTAGTTTGCTATGCTGTGTCCATTTGATGCTGCGCTGAATTGACACAGCTAAATACCAATTAACAACCGGTTGACTTAAGAAAGGCAAGAAGAAACACCGCAGCCACAACAGTCGACGCTTTTCAAGTAGATCCCGACACAAGGCAATCAAATGAATTTTCGCCCTGTTAACAGGCATCAAAACCATACATTCCGGTAGATACGGGCCCGGACATTCGTCTAAAAATGTTACTCACGCTTATTCGAAAATTGCTCCTTTCTGTCGCTACACGCATGTCAGTATGTTACAAGAATAATATATGCAACTGGTACTCCACCACACAAAGCTGATTATTTGAAACAAGTGCTTCAGGAGCCATTTTTCTGATGGCTTGGTCCGCAAAATCCTCAAATATTAATCCAGTTATTTTAATCCAGTATCTCAAACATTTGGTTTATCTACCCGTAAGACCTCTGCCCAATCATAACGGCAACATAGCACGTTATGTGCGTGTTATTTCTACGCATACACAACAGTCTACCATTGTTTTATATGGTAGAAGAGACCGGAAAACATAACATTGGACATATTTTGCCGCCATTATACCGATTACATATGTCCTGTTATATATTCCGAATCAAAATATTATCTGTCCTCTATCGGCGGTATTTCTGAAACTTTCTCGGAAATGTTTGGTTTAAATAGAGTCGCCATGGAATGCTAAATACCTGAAGAGAGAAAAGATTAAATCTATAAGTGGGCGGATGTTTAACACAAATTTTTTACGTTTTAAGAATTTTCGAAATGAAATTAACTTAGCAAGTAATCGAAAATTCTTTGCTTTATGAGCATTATTTATTAAGCATTAAAATATATCATGACCAACATCAAACTTTTCTTTCAATAAACGTACTTCAAAGTATCTGCCAAAACTTAAACAAGCTTAAACCAATGCTTTTTTCAAGTACATTCCCATTTAAAATATTTTCAGAAGTCTGAAACTTTTACTAATTTCAAACTAACCAACATAGTTGCGGTTGAGTTTTAAGTACAATTAAGTGTAAATTACATCTTACCTGATAGAGAATTTTTAAAAATTATTAAATAACAACACTTTACAGCATTAGTCTATAACAATGTTCTTAGAAGTAATATTATGCTTGAATTGTTAAGTGAAAAGACAAATAATTTACTGCTGCGATAATATAAAGCAGTTTAAGCAGCGTAAAAAGAACTTTTTTAATGGATATTTTATATGAAAATACTGACATGTAAGAAAATTTACTCTTTAGATACTTTCATTTTCTCACATTATAGAGAAAATATAGTTACTTTTCTAGAAACTATTCTTCAGCATCAAAATTTTTTTAATGTAATAGATTAAGTTCGTAATGAAAACTTTAAATAAGGTTTTCAACCTAAACAATGTTAAGTTTTTAAAAATGAAAAATATGTATGAATTTATAAAGAGTGCACAATTAATTTAAAGCACATAAAATTTATTTGCTGTTTACTTTGCTTGCACTCATACAGGATGTTTAAAAATCATAGGGGGGGGGGGGGGGACAGTACATTACAATGAACATTTGTTTGCATATGGGTCACAATTATAGGTCACAATTGAGGGGTTAACAATCACAGTTCAATAGTAGACCAACTCTATTTGAAAAAAAAGTGATAGTCCATTTAGAAGGTTCATAAAATCTGTTTTACCTACTCCAACAGTGAACCAAGTCTATTTTCACATACTTTCTGATATATGGCATATTTTTACACTCCTCTTTTCACTGTGAAAGTAAATAACACAGATATTATGCACCTTCTAGTTGGACTATAATTATTTTTCCAAAACGGACTTGCTCTAATATGGTTGTGATCCCCTCGATTCATTTACTCATTCAGAAAAATACAATGTCTCAAAACAAATTCCATCCCATATTTAAAAAATAATGAAAATATTTTAACTAAAGTAACAATAGTCTCATTTTACTTTTGAGTGAATTTCAATTACATCTCAGGAAACTCAGTAACTGCGCATTTATTCATTGATTAAAACCGTAAATTATGTCAACTTCGTTCCAAAATATGAAGCACCTAGTTCAACGCTGTCTAGATGCTAAAAGTGTCTACTTCCATCACTTCACGTGGTATATTTCATGAAAGCTGTTGCAAATATCACGATTTCTAGTATTCCGATCACGGTCTTCTAGAACATTATTTGTGATAATGTGCTCTGTCATCACATAAGTTTGCTCTTCTTTATTAAAACACTCTGTGTTATTAAATATTGGTTGATGATTTTATGGCTTACTGCTTTTTATACTGCTTTTTAAGCTTACTTTAATTAACCCTTTACCAAAAACGTGCCGTCTGTGAGATGTTCGCGTCTACATATCTACTCTTTACACAAAAATGCACGCATCTTCAATCTTATCACGCAATGTAATCCTTAACTATTGGACTTCTACCTTTCCGTCTCAAAAACATAGCTTGAAAATTCTGAAAGTGATCGTCGATAGAATAAGCTTAAAATCCATTATTCTCAAAATGAAGCAAAAGAATATTTGGCTGTATTCATTTATCCATTGATTAGTGTCAATATAGTATGCGCAATATGGCACGTACTACTATATTTGGATACAACCCCCCCCCTTTTTTTTTTCCTTTTTTTGCTTCATTTTTGGAACAACGAATTTTGAGCTTATTCTGCCGACGATCACTTTCAGAATTTCCAAGCTATGTTTTGAGCTTTTCACAAATGTTGCTCTATATATTTAGCTAACACAACATGAAAATAAAATTTTGATAGCGTTCACGCATGCTCAATGAAAAATTATTTAATAAACCTCCTCATTTTTCAAAAAAAAATTTTATTTTTAATTTTAATAACAAGGTATTATGTATAGTTTTGTTTGTCATATTTTGGGAAAAGAACATTAATATGTTATATTAAGAACTCTACAAATTATAAGCAAAAATCTTCGAAAAAATTGGGACTGTTTTTATAAACACCTTAATTTATTTCTTTAAATAGGAGTATCCATGCTATCCACTTAAAAATAAACACAGTTTATTACAATAAACTATCATAATCTACAGTTTGAACGCTTTTGCTACATTAGTTTTATCAGGATTATCCAACAGATATTCGTTCTTTTTAAATTTGTTGACGATCTCCTACGGAGTTCTGGAAAAAATCTTCTCGGATATGTATTACCAGCATTATTATGTTTACACATTTAAAGTTTCAGAATAATTCTTCAAGTATTTTTCTAGATATTTAACAAAATGTCTAAAATCGCATTTGGCCGGTCACTTTTGGCCATATAGTGTACATGGGCTATAATGAGTATATATACTGTAAAAACATATCATTTCTATCCCTGTTTTAATAAAAAAATACATTATGTTAACTATTTCGCAAAATCTGCTTCATTTTAATTGTCGAGATGTTATGTGTGCCCTTCATGTTGCTATGGTGTATTTTTGTCCTGCGAACACATGGGAATTTCAACCCATTAGGGCCTGGCGTTCTTTTTAGAGACGATTATAAAATAGGCAACAAAGCACTTTACACACCAGTAAATAGAAAGGTAAATAAGCACTACTTTTCACGAGACAAATTCCTCAATAAATTAAGTTATTCATCTTTTAAAAGTGGTGGGAAACCCAAAATTTCATTTTTAATGAAGAAAATAATTTGGGCATTAATGGATTAAAAGATACTGTAAAATTACCCGATAAATATGTATGCAGTGTTCTTGGAAATTCCGGCCTGTGCAATCCTCTAAATCGTAATATAACTCAGATAAGAAGTCTATATTTTAAATATTAAAGTGTCTTCATCGAAAGTATTCCATTACCTTAAGACAGGATTTTTTTAAACATAATTTTAAAGAACATACTTTCGAAAAGAAAATGTCACTTATATTTGACTGAAACATCCTTCCTCCATCAACTAGGACTAACAAAATGTGGATAAATAATATATAAATTGGAACGCAGATAACACTAATTAGTCTTTCGCATTAAATTTCATATCATGCTGGAAAAGTATGATAAAAATTTATGCATTTTATTTTCAATTAATTCACGTTCGAATAATAGGCTTGTCTTTCATGTTTATCTCTGTTAAAACTGGGGATAAGAGAGCGAAGCATTATTATTTACTTCAAATTATGAAAGTTAAAGAAGTTTCGGTAATCAATTTGCTTCCGTCATAGGAAGAGAAGCTTCAAATAACAAATTCAAATAAAAAATGCAAATTTTAGAAACACGAGAAAAGAGAATTTTCACGAATAATTTTCGTGAAAGATAAAGCATTGTTTCAGCTCTTTATTTAAGGCTACAGTGGACTCTCAAAACTAATTTTTTTAATTTTCAAAGAATTTTTTTTTAATTTCTGAGAATAATCATAATATATATATATCTCTTATTTCACAATTTTTTTAAAAAATATATTCAATAGTTTTTGAGATACAGATTTTTCTTTTTTTAAATTAACAAAAAATGGCAATATTTCAAAATGCTCCATGCGAAATACTTTATGCCCAATTTTTCTGATTTTTTGTTAAAATGCTCTCTATGTATGTGTTAACAAATGTTACTAAGCATTTTTAGCATATTACTTGTAAAACATTTTTAGAAAATGATTTTAATTTAATTCTTTTGTATTTTCCGTTAAAAAATCATTAAAAATTTCATATAACTGAAATTTAAAAAATTTACATGCGTCTAAAAAAATTTATTTCTAGTAACATTTCTTAAAACATACATAAAGAGCATTTTAAACAAAAAAATCAGAAAAATTGGGCATAAAGAATTTTGCATGGAACATTTTGAAATCATGAAAACGACGAAAATATTCATTCTGAGAAAAACAGGTTTTAGTAACTACAGTGGTTATAATTGCTTAATATTTTCCTACTGACACAGTTTCAGCTATTAAGGGATGTAATATCATTTCTAGATTATATGTAAGTGTTTTATGTTTTTATGGTAAATTCACATAAAATATATGGCTTCGACAGTTATTTATGCAAAGGACGTGAAGTATCTGAATTTTAAAAAATCTTCTCGAAAGTAACATTTTGTATTTTCTAATGAAATTTTTTCAAATTTTACTAGAAATATTCATGGTATAAATACCTCTTATTGTACAAATTTTTTGTTTAATATATTAAATATTTTTAATATTTTAAATATATTTTTTAATTTACGCTAAAAAGATTGGGGACAAAAAGTAATTCCTCTAAATGCATTGTAAACAAACGCTTAAAGAAACAGTTAAAAGTTACAGTTAAAGTATTGTTTTGCGAAATCACAAAATTAATAATTTCAGTGCAAAATAATAACATTTTGTATAGTAAAACTAAAAACTAAGCTAAATTTTACGGATGTGAATCGGCAAAAAAGTAAACAAAGGGGCGTGGCACAATCAACTGAATGGACAAAAATGCTTCTAACTCTAGTAAAAATAGTCGAAATTGAAAAATTATTTTTATCTTCAATAGCAGGGAGTTCATATAATGTTATGCTAAAAATAAAAATTCGACAATTTGATGATTTTTTGCGATTTTGAAAGTCCACTGTAGCCTTAAAAGAAAATGGGACTGTATTTATGTAGCAATGAAGAAACTGGAAACTGACGTTGGGGTCCGATGAATTAAACTCCTCCGTCCCCCTCCATATCCACTGGTTGATGTTTCAAATTTATTGAATTTCGCTGATAAAATTTGCTAGAGAGAACTTCAATGATCGGCATACCCTTCAAGTCCGTCTTGGAAAGGATTCTCCGAATTCCGCGAATAAAGGCAGTCGGTGTTATAAAAATGACGTATAAAAATAAAATTTAGTGTATATATATGTATATATATACAGGATGGTTCAGAAATATTGAAACAATAGACTATCTCCTTAATTATTGCCCCTGAGCACATACTTGCAATTACAAAATTTCAATAAAAATTGCAGCAAAACTTGATCAGATAAGTTCCAATTCCATGAAGGGCCCATTTGAGAAAATATAAAAATTAATTTGTTATATGGCCCCACTAGGATAAAATTTCCAGTTAGGAAAATTTTCCTTATCCATTCTTGAATCAAACAAAAAAATTTCATCTCGATATCTACAAATCTCACAGATATATTAAAATCCAAAATTCTTCAAAATCCGTGACTTACACCACTTAACCCTCTCTCTGAACAAAGAATTCTTGGCACAATTTCGATTCCTGATAGGGATAATTGACAAACTGTACTTTAATGAAAAATGATTTAAGATGGTGCTTCTGATTTGGACATAAAATAGCAACGTATAGATTTTATGTTAATTCTGCTTTCAAAATATGCTGATAGTCTGCACTAGAGGTCTACACGGGTCGTAATATCTAGCTCCGGTCCCGAACTAACCGATAGGGGAAAAATTCGGCCCGACCTGGAAAAAAGTTTAAATCAGATCCCGACTTGAATTTCTACATAGTGTTTTACTTCGATAAGGTGAAAAATTGTTTCGTATGGAGGCGTTCTGACCAAAAATACTTATTATAGCGTTTCGTTTTTCATGTTTATAATGTTCATTATTTAAAGAAGCGTCAAATATTGTGATATATTTATTTTATTAACGAATCTCTATTTACGTGTAAATGTTTTACTTATCCTTTAATATCCTTAATCCATATTCTATGTGCTGGAGTCTTTGAAAAATGCTATACAGTAAAACCTTTGAAGACGGAAACACATAGGAAAGAAAAAAAACATTACAGGCATCTTCTCTTCTTAGGAGATGTAAATGTAGTCTATTTTTCTCTCGCATATTGTTATATTCATTTTGCATGGATCAACACATTTTTCGGTTTAACCCATCAACTCCCAGTGACACCTGTATGTGACAGAAGTTTACAACTTGTTCCTACCACCACGCAGATTCTATTTTCAAATTCCTCCACTATTGTTTCAAAGCCAATTAGTAAGACTTTCAATTATTTTCTTTCTGGCAACACCAGCCATACACCATTTGTCAAATTCATTCAGATGTTTCGCGCGAAATTGGGGCAATCTAAGTTGGTGTGATGTGATCGCTTGAGACATAAAGTGACATACAAAAGTCTAGATCGTAAATATTGTTTTTTTCTTATTATATGTGATAAATGAATGAAGCCCAGTAGGGTAGTGGTCAAAGCATCTGACTGCGCTCCGCAGATCGAGAGTTCGACTGAGCGCGGTTCACTCAGCCTTTCATCCCTTCGTAGTCGATAAAATGAGTACAAAGCTTGCTTGATAACTAAACACATAGAGGCTCATGTTAGGCTAACCACCTGGCTGGGACATGTACTGTATATATATATATACCGGTTGTCCCAAAAATGACTGATGGATTTTAAAATTCAATAACTTGCAAACGATGACAGATATTAAAAAATTATTTGCAGGAGGGTTATGTATGATGTCAGGAGTTTTTTTACCTTGATTCTTGAATTTAGTACGAATTTCAAACAATAGGTGATATTGATGGCAATTGGCGCAGTCGACGCTGAAACTGACGTCACTCAGCATTGATGCAAAGGAAGGAGATTAAGACTATGGAGTGGGTCTTATTCGCCAGTATAATCTTGTTCTCAGGCCCCGATTCTGAACTCATTCGATGTAATTTCAATGGAATACGTTGTTGCCATGGAAATAGTAGATTCTTCGATAGTTGAATACGGCGTTCAGAAGTGGGCATAAATTTCGCAATCGGTATTAGAGTTTGCAGGAGATTTTACATTTATGAAGTTTTATTTTCTCAGATTAAATTAGTTTTTCTGGCATGATTTAAAGAATATTTTATGCATCGTATTTCAAAACTAGGTGAAGAAATATTTTTTGTTGGTGTTGTTAAAAGTTTGATAACTTTTATTATATTCTAAGAAATTTTAGATCTTTTAAGGAAGTTCGTCAGTAGGGTTCTTTGAATATTGAAAAATAATCATGAACATTGTTAATAGTATATTGTTGAGTAGCTTGTCGTTGCCTTAAAATTTAAAAAATAAAATAAATGCTAGTAAATTAAAATGTTTGACATTTTAATGTTTGTTGGTATTAATATATTATACATGCAGTTTCATTTTGATTTTCAATAAAATAAAACTATTGTTGTAAAATGTATTTCTAACAGTACTTTTTGTTGGAATGCCATTGTGATTTTAAAACTTTATAGTTTATATATATTAAAAAAATACATACCGTAAAATGGGGTGAATCGGAACACTTTTCAACTTTAACGTTAAAAAAAAGCAACAACTGATTTTTTTTATTTTTTTATTTTTCTTCTAGAAACTTCGGTCTTGTTTTGTTCTTTACTTTTTAAGCGAAAACGAAACATTTTTAATGTTTATATATATATTATTTACTTTTTTAATGGTGTTCCGATTCACCCCGTTGATAGGGATGAATCGGAACAAGTGTTGTAATCTTTGTTTATTCCGATTCAAACTTTAATAGGGTTAATAAAAACAGGTAATAATGATAAGGGAGGAATAGGAACACGCAGTTACTGTGAAACCAAGCCTTTATTTTATATAAAAGTAAAGATATGCCTTTTTAAAAATTAGAAAACAACTTTGAAATCAAGAAAAGTTAAAATTTATTTTAAGAAATCATATTCGAATTGCAGAAGTAGAATTTAATACAAATTCAGCCCTGTTCTGTGTTATCCTTTAGTAGTAGTCATTGGGTAAGTGAATCTATTGAGTAGCCCCAATCGCTGCATGTATTAATAGGATTTACCAATACGCCCTCATCCCCAGTCCTTAGTACTGTTTGCATCCCTCTCTTTTTTAATTGGTTTTTCATTTTGAGATGTTTGTGTAATGTTGTGGATGTCAGAGAATACTTCTGTGCAGTTTTTCTAACTAATTTGCTATTTTTAAATTATTTTATTGGGTGTTCCATGTCTGTTAGATTGGGTGTTGACTTTTTTGTTTAACAAAGTAATTTCTTGACATCTATAAAATCTTCAAGTAATTAGAACAAACAAAATATTGTTACAATGCATATTCATACATATGTTTTCATGTATTGCATGAAACTATTACTGTATAGAAAAATAAACCATGAGAGAAAACGTGTTCCGATTCACCCCGTAAATTCTAAAACTCTGATCTTACAAGCCATTTTTCATTTTTTCATTATGTAGTTTAGAAATAAGTAGAATTTAATACAGCATATCGTTTACAGGTCTATCATTAATTAAAAATCCCCTCTCTTAGTTTTAGAATACGAAAAATACTGCAGTTACATACAAAGTTTTGAAGACGTTGAAAAAATGAGCTTTTTGAGAATCCTCTTGAAGTTTTTTTATATACCCCAATAGTGGTGCAAACATGTCAAAACTGAATTTCCCAACTCTTAATGTTATTACCTTCTTATGAAAAAATTGGCAACTAAAAATATCATCACATTTATTTATAATGAATTTATTTGTATCACCGGGAAGTTTCGTTCCTATTCACCCCATTTTACGGTAAACTGCAATAACCAGGGCTTGGCAAATGGGATTTCCCCTGTCAACCAACATTTTTTTTTTCTCGACGACCAATATTTTTCATCTGGCGGTTTTTGTAGCGTTAACGAAATAACAAAGTGTAAAAGGCATTTTCCATTTTATGCACAGAAAACCAGGGCTGCGGAGCCGGTGGGGAAAATTGCCGACTCCGACTCCGGAAATTTTAAAGAGTTCGACTCCGACTCCGACAATTTTAAAGAGTTCGACTCCGACTCCGGAAATTTTAAAGAGTTCGACTCCGACTCCGACTTCTGCCTAGCTAATATACTAGTGTTGTTGTTGGTTAAAGTTATGAGGAAACGAAAGAAAAATAAGCAATATCATGAACAATGCAGCATAGCAGCGTTACCTGTTGAGCCTGTTGCACCAAAACATTTACAGCACCTAATTATATCAAGGACTAACTGAATCTAAAGTTTTTATGAAAATCCGTGCATTAATTCTTAAGATATAGCTACTGCGGAAATTGCGAATGATGCAGCATAGCAACGCCACCTGTCGAGTGATATACACCAAAAATTAATCAGCTTCAGTTTCTATCAAGATCTAACAGTATCTAAAGTTTTGTGAAATTCCATCCATTAGTTCTTGAGATAGGGTGCTCCAAATTTTTTGTCGCATACAGACTCACGAAGTGACAGATTCGCTGACAGACATTTTTGAAAAACTATCAAATCGTGTTCAGAATCTTCTAAAACGTATAAATCCATCGAATGCCGGAAGATGAAATTTTTTACGTATCCAATACTTTATTCTTGTAAAGATAGAATAAAATAAAATTAAAGTTGAAAATTTTACTTGTTCGGAAGTAATCTGGAAACTGCTAGAGCTTTTAATTAAAAACAGTTTTCATCTCATGTGTACGCTGGGCATTATTTTGGGAATGTTTAACTTGGGTAGTACGATATAATTTAAAAATAACAGTAATAATTCCATTAATAATAACACATTGCTCAGTGGTGCACAAAACAGGAATTTTAATATACATTTGTACAATTAAAATAAAATAAAACTTTCAACGTTTCGCGCCGTTTTTTGCGGGCGTCTTCAGGAAAATATGATAATGGAAGGACTACGTTTGCATCTTGATCGAGAGACAATATTTCTACTAAATTAAAATCTAAATGAATTAAAATTTTTAAAAATGTTGCCACTTACACATGAGTAAAAATTAAAATATTGCAAGGAAATAAAATTTTAAGATTTTATGATGTTATGCCATATTTTTGGTATATTGTAGGATAAATTATCATTACATGGTCTATTTTCTCGTGCTATGATTTCGATGGATTCTCTTATTTTACCTTAAACGGGGTTATTGCATGGAACTATGATTTTGGCCTCCTCAAAATTAATATGGCAACCTCGCTTCTACTTGGCGAACAAGGGTTGCCATATTAATTTTGAGGAGGCCAAAATCATAGTTCCATGCACTCGCTTCTACTTGGCGAACTTCTACTTGGGCTATATGTATATATATATATATACATATATATATATATATATATATATATATACATACAGTGTGTCCAGCAAATAACATCCTGATTTCAAAATTAAATTTCTCAAAAACAAAGATCGATAGAATTATGCGGTAAACGGTTTGTTTATTAGGTGAGCTGTAAAAATCTTACACAGAAGTTTCGAACGGTGAATATTTTGAGAAGATAGTGTTCTGATTGCAAAGAATACTTGACTTGACATTTTTCTTGTTTTAGATTGCTTGTAGTGAAAGAGGTTTTTGCCTTACCGTGTCATATTTTAATGATTTTTTGGATTAAATTTTTGAAATTTGAAAATTCCAAGAAATTTAGTTCGAAAAATCGTTAAAATATGGCACTGTACGCTGAAAAACTCGTTTTCTGCAAGCAATCTAAAGGAAGAAAAATGTCAAGCCAAGTATTCTTTGCAATCAGCAGAACACTATCTTCTCAAAATATTCACCGTTCGAAACTTCTGTGTAAGATTTTTGCAGCTCACCTAATAAACAAACCGTTTACCGGATAATTCTATCGATCTTTGCTTTTGAGAAATTTAATTTTGAAATCAAGGTGTTATTTGCTGGACACCCTGTATATATGTATATATATTGTACTATTATTTGTAAAAAAGTAATTGAAAATTTAAAATGAGTGTTAGAAAAAGCTACAATTGGATTTTCACTTGAAATTGTGGTTTTCTATAACTTTTATTTATATGCACTTATATGAAAAATACATGATGTTGTCATCAGAATCGTGTATTTTGTGCTGTTAATCTACGGGTAACTGTAAAACTGCCAGTAAAAACACACATAAACATTTAATTTGACTACTGACTTTTGAATACTGACTTTTTGATTATTTTTTGTAAAAATGTAATTGTAAGTTAAAAATGGGTATTAAAAAAAGCTATAATATGGATTTTGAACTTAAAATTTATTTATATGCAATTACATGAAAATACAAAAATGGCAAATATATGCTAGATGTACTATATTTAAGGCAAAAGAAGTTTAAAAACTATAATTATTTCTTTTTCGTGTTATTAATATGGAATATTCCTTTATTTATTTTTGTTGATACTTAAATACCTTTTGTAATTATCTTCTGATCCCTATAAAAACATTGCGCATGTGGCGATATAAATATTTTAAATTTCTAATATGATTCATGTGAATTTTAATTTTTTTTCGATGAAGGGAGGAATTTATATGCAATTTTCGTAAAAATGATAGCTTAAATCTTTTTAGACATTGTACCTATTATATTTGTTAAGCAATTTTAGATTAAGAAAAGATTGAAATCCTAAAATATGTTTAACCAAATACTAAAAAAAAATTCAATAGTGGACACTTCGGGATTGCGAAATTTGTTCGATAATCGGAGTAACTGCTTTTATGAATTAATAATAGTCAAATACGAGTATGTATGCGCTTTGAATTAAAAAAGGTTTTTGCTAAATAGAGTTGTTCAGAATTAAGACATGTCTATTAACCTCTGTAATAGGCACTCGGTCCCGATTACCGATATAATAGTCCCGAATACCGGACATCTCTATTTAGCGTACATAATACAGAGTTTGATTTTTTGCAGAAAAAGGATTCGATTGAAGCATGAGCAAACTGAATAGTGTCCCTTCCTCTCTCCCTACCAATTTAGGGATCTCAAATTAGATATGCAATTTTTGAAAGCTGAAAATTTTAATTTCTTTGGACATTTTTCTGATTATAATCAATATTTTGAATTTCTAGAGTACAGTAAGGTTAAAAATAAATAAAATCTAAATTTAGTAAAACTTCTCAATACGATCACTTCGGGAAGACTGAATTTGTCTGCTATTCGATGGTGTTCGATTTCAACGTAAAAACATATGTTTATGTTGAAAAATAAAGTTGTTCTTGTGAAGGTTTTCCACTAAAACAGATAGTCCTAACTAGAGTAATCTACTGTTTGGGAAACATTTTTTATTTACAACATGCATATTTTTATGTACTTTTATCTAAAAAATGCAAATATCTCACAGTGGCGGACAAATTCTACCGTACCGAAGTGCCCTCTTTTTAAAAGTTTTATTGTATTTAAATAAATATTTTTTTTGTTTTTAAACTTGTTCTGTTTCTGAAGTTAAAATATTGATTATAATAAGTACGATGTTGAAAAAGATATAAATTATCAGCTTTACGAAATTTGCATACCAACATTTGGGAGCCCTTAAAACAAGGTTGTTATGGGAATGGAGGGGGCAGGATCATGGTCGAATATTTTTCAAGGAATCAATGTGGTCAAAAATGGCTACGTATAATACATACAAAAAAATGGCTACGATTTAGACACTTGAAGTGCTTGAAATCCAGACACAAGAAGTGTCTGAAAAAGTTAAGGCATTTTAAAACGTCTGAAAACTAAACACTCCGTTTCAGACATTTCAATTTACAAAGTGGTTATTTCGCATATTTGACCATTTTCTTTTAAGATTTTTCGTTTATATATTACTTTGTAGCATTTATAGTAAAATTATTAACATAATGTCAATTAGAAAATTACCTGTTATAACACATAATGCGTACTCCTATGTACTTTTATTATGTTTAGTAGAACGGTTCACTGAATTGGTTTATAACACATTTGAAAACTCAATTTCAGTAGTTACCATTACATACTCGGCAAAATATTCAAATTTGTGAAATATTTAATCTACAAATTTGCATATGAAGACGTAAACTTCAAAGCTCGCCTTATTCAAAATTTAAAAAATCAACGTTGTAAAATAAAATCTGTTAAGTTACTAAACTTTTTCTAGGAAACTGGGACTCCTAGAATTTTTTTATGTAACGCTAACAGTAAAAATAACAGTAATAGATTCTGTTATTTGGAGATCCAATGAACGCAGTCAGAGGTATTTCGCAATTTCCCCAAATTAGAATTTCTGGATAAGGCGAGTTTTAAAACTCACGTCCTCATGTATACTGCTTACTATACTAAAATTTAATTAAATTAGGAAACACTACTTGAAAAAATAATATTTTCGTCAATAAACGGAAACATATTAGAATTCTTTTATGCTGCTATTTATGTTTGATACATAAAGTTTGTACTCACCAAGTAATACGCAAAATATTGTCTTCCTCTGTCCTGAGACAAATTTTAAATTGCATTGCAAAAACCAGTTTAAAATATTATAAAACATCACCAAAGATGCATCAGTCTATACATCGATGCTTCTAATATGCACACATTTATTTAAAAAGTATAGATGTAATTTTAACAATTCTAGGAGCATCTAAATTAATTTAAAGGGTGTTTTTTAATGTCCTCTCCGGGCGAAATCAGGACTGAAGAGGTTATTTACATTTAAAAAACTTGTCGGATGCAGCAATCCGAAAACTTTCTTCTATCTCATATATTTTAATACCTCTTGAAAAATGCATCATAGCAGCACCTCCGGTTAGGTGATTAACACAAAAATCTAATCAGCAGCAACTTGCGTCAACTTCTAACTGAATCTGAAGATTGATGAAAATGCTTGCAATAGTTCTTACGATACAGCTATTGCCAAATCGTGAAAAGTACACCATAGCAGAAAGACCAGTTGAACGATTTACGCCAAAAAGTAAACAGAAATAATCTATATCAGTTACTATTTAAATCTGAAATTTGATGAAAATTTGTACATTAGTTCTTAAGATTGAGCTATTTCGATAATCTTGAAAAATGCAGCATAGCAGTGTCAGCTGTTGAGCAATTTAAACCAAAAAACAATCAGCACCAAATTTTATCGAGGACTAACTGAATCTGAAATTTTTTGAATATCCGTGCATTAGTTCTTGAGATAGAGCGATTCTGAAGATCGTAAATATTGCATTATAGCAGCGCCATCTGTAGAGCGATTTACACCAAAAAGTAAACAACACTAATCTATATCAGGTACTAATTGAATCTAAAGTTTTATGAAAATTTGTGCATTAGTTCTTGAGATAGAACTATTACAATAATCTTGAAAAAAGCAGCATAGAAGCGCCACCTGTTGAGTGACTTACACCAAGACACAATCTGCAGAAAATTATATCAAGGACTAACTAAATCTGAATTTTTATGAAAATTTATGCATTAGTTCTTGAGCTAGAGCTATTGTGAAAATTGTGGATAAAGCATCATCGCAGCGCCACTTGGTGGGCAATTAGTTGCAAAATGTAACCAGCACCTGTATATATCATAGTCTAACTGAATCTAAAGTTTTATTAAATTTCGTTCATTTGTTCTTGAGACAGAGTGCCCACAAAATGTTAGTCACATATAGACTTACAGAGTGACAGACAGACATTTCTTAAAAACCATTCAGTCATGTTCAAGACCTTCTAAAACGTATAAATCCATCGAAATCCAGAAGTTGAAATTTTTCCTCAATCCAATGCTTTTTTCTTGTAAAGATAGATGGAAGCAATAATGTTAAGACTAAATACTCGCTTGCAGCAATTATTGTTCATAGAAGCTACTGTAATCCAATTCTTGTGCGTGTTCCTTTAAATGAGTGGTAAAATTCTATGAACACCATGTTCCACAATGATCTTTTTGTAGTGCAGTAATGTATATCATTCTTAATATGTCTTAAATAAATAACTTCATTAAAATGCATTACAAACGGTTTTTCCTCATATACCATAATGCAACGGAATTGTTTTGAGCGTGGCTGTAAATCGCCTGTAAATTCTACGCATTTTATTTTTAATGCCGAACATTCCATAGTAAACTTCAATAGTAAACATCAATTACATGGCAATTCGAGTATATTTAAGCGAGTTAGAGCTCAGGAAGACAGCCTGACAAACAAACCTACTTCATAAAAACTTTTTAATCATGTTGGAAAGTGTTAAAAATCGAAGACGTAAGTTGTCTTCTTTTCTTCGAAAACATTTTTTTTACTTGAAGTTCAATAAAAAACTTTCTTTTTAATAATTTTTTGCAAGCATTTTCATATATCAAATGTAATTGAGTTTTCCGTATCTTTATTGTAAAGATCAATATCTCAATAGATTTCTTCAGGGAAGAGCTTTATGTTTTTAAATGTCTTTTTTATTTTATAGGAATGTACAAAGAAACGACACAAAATAAAAGACTTCAAGTAAAAAAGTATTCTTGTTTCTATCCTATTAATTCCAAAGGTAGAGCTAGAATTAAAAAACATAATTTATTCGGAATAACATACCTTCTTTTCTAGAAGCAATTAAATTAACAGCCCTTGAAAAATCAAATAACGCTGTTATTTGAATGATCATGCCATCCTTTTTAATATATTCCATTTCATTTGTATTCAAAAGAACTCTCTCCTTTTCTTTTTATACAAGTGACTGATTATGTGAGAATATTTTAATTAATATGGATGTGTTGATCTAGTTTTTAATTAACTAAAAGGAATAATTTTATATAAAACTAATATAAACAAATGATGTTCGCAGAAGTAATTTATTAATTAAGAGTTCAAGTACATTTGAATTTATCAAAAGAAGCTACATTTTACTTATTATTCACTCATTTAAAAATATAATTATTTTATAAGGTTTTAAGGCTAAAATCGTATTAAAAAATTTTGTATCGAAAAAACACCGAAAAACTGGCGATGTAATTAATAATTAAAATAATACACTTTGTAAAATATCACCACAGAATAAAAGCAATGTAGGACGCATTTCGAGCTAAAACAATAACCGTTCTTCATCAGCTGAAGCAGATATGTGTGTGTAAGGGGACATGTTTCAGAAAGCTGTATACCTAATTTCTTGTACTGTATGTTACATTGTGTAAATGTTAAAATCTTATTTAAACATTCCAGATTTAATTTATATTAAATTTAAATGCCTTTAATCAGTATCAAAAATAAATAAATGAAAAATATTTTTTTTTCTTATTAGTCTTTCTCAATTATTCTAATATTTTGAATATGAGCGGTATATTCTGAAAGATGATCGCTTCCTCTGTCTATTTTGCTGTCT
Organism: Maratus speculifer; assembly: GCA_964019185.1. Lineage (NCBI taxonomy): Eukaryota > Metazoa > Arthropoda > Arachnida > Araneae > Salticidae > Maratus > Maratus speculifer. The sequence continues at coordinate 339,300,266 of OZ025293.1, read as the reverse complement.
ATTGAATGAATACATTTGAAACGACGCCTCTAAAAGTGCTATTACAGTATCTTCAAATAAAGTATCTTCAAATTTCAGGCGTCTCCATGTTATCCTATGGCTCCAGGGGAGTCGCTTCGAAGCAAGCAACAATTCTCTGTCGGCACGTCTTTGACAGTGAAACGAAGAGTCTCCAGAAACAGCCAATCAAATGCTTAGAAATCTGACGACGGGAAAAGCTCTTTCTCGAACAACCAATGAAATGCTTAGAAAACGAAAAAACGCAGACGATTTTTGTCGTTTGAAATTTTTGCGTGTTATAGCACTTTAAGTTTGCTTATAAAAGAAATGACGTCAGGGGTACTTTTACATATAACGCTGGGGGCACATTTACATAGTGTGTAAACGTGTTCCAGTTTTCTAGGTCGGCTCGTATTGCATTATGCTATATTGTTTTATAAAATATTTCTAATAAAAATGAGATAATATCAATAAATAGTTGTATAAAGCCCTTTGCCGTTACTAAGTTTTACAATAAAATCGATAATAATATGAAAATTAAACATAGCATTCTTTACAAACAGCATACTAGCAGCTACTATTTTATTTAGTATTAATATTACCTGCACAATTCCAGGATGTTAATGAATTTTACAAATTTTTAGAACAAATAAAAATATTCAACAGAGTTTAATTATTAAGACTTTTTTAAATTTTTATTAAAATAGGCCTATTTTCTAAAAAAAAAAAAAAGAAAAAGAAAAAGTTACTCTAAAAGAAACCTTATTGAAAATTTAGGAACGGGAAGAAAAAAAATCTTTCCTAACAATTATCCAGATGAAGAAGATAACGAATGCGTCTGTATTTATTATCTAGGGTCTCAAATCTAAATTGGGATCAGCAAATCTAAAACAACAGAGTTGGTAAAATGCACAAAGTATAAGAGACTCATGCTTAATGCATCAAAGGAGATTTTATTTACTTTCTCTACCTCAACTCTAACAGTAATGATGATGATGATGTTTGTTAAACTAAACATATTTAATTTTCAATTTCAGTAACTTATAGCCTATTGCCTAGCTGAATAGATAAATTATTCCAAATATTTGTTCCAAATATTTGATCTAAAGGTTTGTGTATACGTGCCTCGGTCATGCGGTACTTTTACATACGCGACATACATCTATAAACTTGATTTTCATAATGTTTCAAATGGCACAAAACTAAATTTGATGATGTCAAACTATACTCTAACTATCACTTGTTATATAAATATCAATACCAGAGTAGTAATGAGTAGAACAGGAAAAATTAGGAAATTTTTAGAAACAAAAAATGTGCAAAAGTGCCCCGGTCTACCCTATACTAAACAATGAATCGTCAATATTTTACTGAAATAATCAAGCACTAAAGTTTCTCTTTTATTAACTGAAAGTTACTGTAGCGATATTTTAGTTGTTTGAAAGACTTTTTATTGATTATTTTTACTGTAACAAAATTTTTTCTCATAACTATTTTTTATATTGAATGCAAATATTTATTTTTAGCCATTATCCAGCTTTGGGGTTTTATAAAATCTACTTTATTATGTGATGCTGTTGTTTTGTAACATTTTGACTGCATCATTATTTATGAGAGCTTAAAATATATATATATCTGTTGAAAGGAGATCATTTTGTACAATAGCTTATCTCATCCTCCCTGCAACATTTACTGAAATAAATTGATAAACTGTCATAGTAAACACAGCTTTCTTGTCTTATCTCTTTTAAGCGGAGAAAAAGATAACAACTTTGAGTGTTCTTTAACACGCGTTTTAAAGCCTTTAAATAGTTTTATTGAAATTTGTCTTAAAATAATCCAATATTAACATTAAAAAAATTCATTTATATCGAACACAAAGTAATAAAAAATATTTTTTTAAATTAAAAATGGAATTAACTCTGCCGTATGTTTAAATAAAATCTTTATAGAAAAGGATGTGTATATTTTAATGCTTTCTTATTTTAAATATTTCGAAAATATGTGTGTCGAAATTTATTCTCTGTTATGATTGTGAAGTCAAAGTGTATAGTACAGAGGAGAATATTTAACATAAACATTAATATACTGATGGATCCAGAGGATTTGGAAAACATCTCGCTCTCGGATTTCATGGTTATCTCATGGCCACTTGTTAGCTTCGAGTTATTCCAATTAGCACTTTGGATAGTCTTCTGCTGTGAGTTTTCTCCAGTTTAATAAGACATTCAGAATTCTACGTGAATAAAAAGAACATAGAATTCCTCGGCATTCCGTTTACAGTGATATTATCTGTAAAAGTGTATTTCTTAGAAAGAACGTTTCCTTCAGAAAGAACGATGTAGTCAGAAGGGGCCGAGTTAAGAGCGTTAAATTTAATAAGTTTTGAGAAAGGCAGTCATAGTTTCTATTAGTTAAGTCATTCCTTGCATTTAAGTATTAAATGGATATGGAATAATTAATACGAATAAAAATACTATAGGCTCTCAATTATCCGACATCCAATTGATCGACACACTCTGTTAACCAACCCTTTTATTATATAATCCCCCTTTTCTTCAGAATATGGCTTATTGTTACATATTCTGACGAAAAATGAAAAATGTTACAATAAGTCTGTCACAGTCGTAAAAAAAACGTCGGATTAAATTGGTATTTGATAGTGGATCCCGGATTTAGCTTTTTTTTTTTTTTTTTTTTTTTTTTTTTTTGGTTTATTTTGGTTGAATTATTCGAAATGAGAGAGCATTTCTTTTTTGTAATAATGCTTTCCTATGGCAATACAGACAATTTTCAAATTTTCCATTCGAAAACAGCTATAACTTCTGCACTACACACTTCATTTTTAATATCAAAATTTGCTACTTTAAGCCTCGATAACATTGCATGACAATCCTTAAATATTTACGCATGTTAGAGTAATCAAAGACAGACATACAAATCGAATTCATAAATTTTTAAACTACATTGCACAGTAATAAAAAAAAACTTTATTTTTTCAGTGTAACAAAAAGTTAAAACAAAAGCAAAAAGTATGCATAAAAGACAGTACCTAAAAATATCGAGGGTGGTTTGAAAAGTTCGCGAAATGAGTCACAAATGTCATCATCAGTTGGAGTAAAATATTCGCAACGGATAGCAAAACTGTCTTGCGCACAAAAGTCAAATTAGATATTGTTGTGTTAAACAGCAATCAATTTGGCATCTCTTTTAATAAAATTAATTTCGTGAGATAAAGCTGAAACGTGGGCTTTAATTAAATAGTTTATTAAAACAAAAACAAAAAAAGATTGGAAGGCAGGATACTTTAAGATCCATCATTTACGACAGTGTGTAAGTGGGTAACAGAATTTAAACATGGCTCTGAGCTATGAGAGTCTAAAATACATGCATAATAAACGAACAAAATTGCTACAACACCTGAAATCGTCGAAAAAGTAAACGATACGTTTATGCAGGGTCTTCAAAAGACTCTAAAATTGCTAAATGTGTAGACATCTAGATGGAAGAACATTTCATAGCTCCATTGTAAAATTAGGGATGAAAAAGTTTTTGGCAAGACGATTCAAGCGCATGTTGATAATTGTCAGAAACGTCAGAGAATGAGAATTTGCCAAGAGAGTCTAGACCGTTTTAGCGTAAATAAAATCGATTTCGTGCGTCGATTTGTTACAGAACTTCCTTAAAACTTCAGTTCACTATTACAACTCTGATATCAAGCAGAAATTACATTGTTGACATAGTGGTTCGCCACTAATGAAGAAGGGATTATACGTGTCCATGGCTTCAATCTCTTGTGATGCTAACAGAATATTGATAACTGAATAGGTATCTGCCCAAGGATTAAACAATAAACGATTAATATTACGCTAAACTTCAAGTCATAGTTGATAAAGTGGGGGCATCACTCACCAGTCCTGGACCCGTAAGGCCCTTGCGCTACCGACTCAGACGATAATTTAGTGCCACCCCTCATGGAATTCCCCAATCCGAGCTACAATCCATGCCGTCCGTCACGGAATAGGGAATAGCCTGGACTTCACGCACGTCACACAGTCCTATTCCCAAACGAGAGACGAAAAGTCGAAAACAGAAGTTCTCACCACTCATCACTCAAAGAGACAAGAGGTCCCTTCTCTTGGTTCCGTCCCAGGTTATCCTGACGACCCGCAGAAACCAAACACCTACAAAAAGTTCAGGACCGTGGGCCTGATACCAAGGATCTCCGAGGGAGAGTTGCTTTGCGGAAGATCCTCCATTTCAACTCATATGACGAAGAAAGACATTTTTGAGGATCAACCTTAAAGGAAGGCACCTCTAGCCAGACCTCCGAAGGACGAGGAATGCTCTCCCTAGCTGCATAGTCACAGCAACGCTGAGGGGTTTTTGTCCACACTTCTGAATCGTACCGACTTACCTTAAGTACAATCTCAAGGTTCACCTGTTGCGCACCGACCCAAGAACTCAAACTAGATGCCCATAGCGGAACCCGGAAGGATCGGGAAAACTCCTCCTGATGGTATAGACACCGACTTGGTAAAGTTTTACAGCCCAATCTTCCCTTACACCTGCGAAACTTTTCAGCTCACGCGGGACTTCCGAAAGACCAGACTAGGCATTGTTGTATCCCCAGGTGTTCGCGGAAAGCTCCCCTAGACGGTATAGACCCCGCCTCGCTAGGGGGATGAAACGTCCGGAGTCCCGTGTGCTCCATCACCACCCCCTCGTTTCAGCAATGGAACCGCGCAAGACCAGACAAGGCCCCGCCATCCACAACCATTACCTCATGGCTCCCGCGATTACTAAGCAGGAGTACTACTCCTTCCTCGTTCCATATGAACCACAACCGAAAAGAAGAAGTTGCCTCTTGCCATTCCTGGTGAACGGAAAACTCCTTTAAAAAGGCCGAAGCTACTCCCGGTTCGGTGATTAATTGCGTGAAAGTTAGATTGTGTAACTGCTAGGTCTTCATCACCTGCCTCAGTAAACTCCAGAAGCGCACAGATACGCAAGACATAGATCGGACGGAGAGTCATTGCCTTTGCTAAGCCTTTTTATTAATGGGGGAGAAGACCTTAAATTGCCAAGTCAAATTTTCATATTTACCAACTCGTTTTATAATTTTGCCAAGTTACCACATTTAGAAAATGTAATACAGTTCTTATTTGCAAAAAGTTTAATAATATTCCCAATTAGAGTTGTAACTTTAGCAAATTCTATCAAAAATAGGAAATATATTACAGTTTTTATTAAAATTTTAATTAAATTTGCCAAGTGTAACAACATTTTCAAATGTTTGGGGGGAGGCTCCCCCCCTGCCCCCGCCCTTAGCGAGGCCCCTGCGGAGAGTTCACCTGAGATTCGATGCGCTACACATTAACTGGTGAACTTCCGGCCGACCCCCTGCGAGGGAAAACGGCACGTGCCAGGCAAGAAGCTCCACGCTGTCCTCTCGCCACGACCACCTACTGGTCGATGGGGGTTCATCTGATCACCACTCGCTTACCGATTTAGTAATCGACTCAGAATCATCGCCGCAGCAGTGGACACAGGGATCTGAGCCACACAGCGAAGAAAGCACTCCAGGCACTGTCCAATACCGCTTCCGGCAATAACTCTGGGAGATGCTGCATGCCGATCGCGTGATTCCTATCTACACTAGGAAGTCTCTGCGTCTTGCTCCATAGATCTCGCACTCTCCTCTCAGATTCCCTCTCATTCAAATGGTGGTTGAGGTCCTATCTTCTTATCTTTTGCAAAGATTCACCAAGCAGTTCCGAAAGGCTACCTCTGGAATCAGTCTATGGACGTCGAAACTTGGCTTACCTCGAAAACCGAGAAACAGACTGTGCCGCCCCTTTGGTTCCCTACGAAGAGGGCAACGACACCATCACACTGTGCCCATTACCCATGGTCGCCAGACTCATAAAGGAAACATAAATGAGGCTGTGAATCGTCCTCAACCGGCTCCCGTAAAGCATCATTACTACGAGTGATGTCGGACTCCCAGTCTCCTCTTCCACTTAAGGGGTCGGCTCGGAACCTACCCAAAAGGACGACCACAGAAGGAGTAATAAAATGAATCATTTAAAAAAATCTGGTTCGCGAAAAATGAAGATAATTTTCTTTCAGAAAAATACACCGCCTGCTGCTAGGGCGGTAGCAAAAATAAAGGACATGTTTACAAACAAACGCTTCTGTCAATCAATATACCATTACATTTTTGACAAAGCTATCATTGCAAGAATCGTCTTGGCAACGCAGGCCAATCATATCTTATACCTGTTAAACATAGACCAGTCAAATTCTCATAGTCTATGTATAATAGACGTAATAAAGAACGGACAGATTTATCTTGCTGAGCAACAGTAAAATAACCCACAGTAACGTCTGATGTCCATTTCTTATATGAAAGTTGAATGAACTGAAAAATGATGTGTCTCAAAATTCACCCTATTCGCCTTATTTGGCTAATTGTGACTTCCACCTATTCCCACGACTAATTTTTTTAAAAGATTCTCACTTTCCCTTTCATTTCGAGAACTTTTCAAATAAAACGCGGAACTTTTTGGGGGATCTGCACTTGTCGTACATACGTTGAAAAGAATCCAGCCTTTGGCAGCCGCCATTTTGTCTCAGCTCTCAGGGCTTTACTTCAGAGGGCGGTGCTAAGGGAACTCTTCACTCACTTGAAAACACCCACTCCCTAATGTTAAACCAATGGGCAGTTTATTTGGAATTTCTCGTTTAATTTTAATATTTTTAAATGATTGTTTTGCATAAGATAGCTGAACTCAATCTTCAAGATTATTTTTTACTTTTTTGATTTTGGTTTGCAAATATTTTTTTAAAGTACTTTCAGTTTCAAAACCGGTTCCGAAAGCGAAAGTACCCTTTAAAAAAATCTGCAACAGAAATCAAAAAGTGAAAAATAGCCATAATAAAGAGATACTCAGCTTTCTACAGAAAAAAAAAATTTAAATATTAAAATTTAGACAAGACAATTCGAATATAACTTGTCCATCTGTTTAACATTACAGAGTGGGTATTTCCAAGTGACTGAAGAATCCCGTTCACCCAAAATATGGTGATTCAAAATTAATATAATAATACATGATAAAAGAATCTGATACATCAAAACCTGCTAAGAGGGCAACTTGACTATAACGCTTTCGTTCCCTTTCTATACGATTACGATTTAGAAGCTTTTACTGTGTGGGATTTTTCTGATTTTTAAGTCTCCAATACATGAAATAAGGATTAATGATAACCTAATGATAACTGAAACATTTACATGCAAATAGATATTCGTTAAAAATAAATAAATATTGCAGCCTAGAGTATTTGAAAAAAAAAAAGCTTATTTATTTTTGATCAGAACTCCACGTGCAAAACAGTTTTTAACCATACCGAAGTAATAATTAATGTTTTGGGGAAATAGAGTCGAGTCGGGCGGAAATGATCGGGCTAATATATATATATATATATATATATATATATATATATATATATACTTTATTTACCAGACCGTATAATCAGGCCGAATTTTAAAATTTTATATCGACCGGACCATTAATTTATTTTGTACGAACCAGGTCGGGCTCTGGACTGAAAATTTTGCCCATGCAGTTTTTTAGGTCCCAGCCCAGAACGCGGGGACCACTAATATATATTACGAATTTGGCCCCCTTGTTGGGGATACAGTACCCCCCCCCCCCCGTCAGGCGAATTCTGGCGCCGCCCTTGCCTACAACGAACTAAAATGAAATCCACTGACTTTGGTTTGGTTTGAATGGACAGTGCTTTGAGGCCTATAGCTACAACGGCTGTCGCCTCGATTGATCCAGAATACACAGAAACAAATACAGAACACTTTATTATTACAGAAAATCTATTACATACATTTATTACACATCAAAGATACAACGCAGACACCCATGCCGCTAGCCGGACTCGAACCGGGAACCAGCGGTGTGGGAGCAGCTGCCGCTACCAACCACGCCACTGGGACGGCATCCACTGACATTAAATAGCAATAAAGTTATAAAAAAATACTTTTTTATTGCCATTTTCCCGTAATTGATTAGGTAAAAGAAGTCAATCGGAGATCTAAAATGAATCTAAGTATCATCCTTGGACTGTGATTAACAATAATTCTTATAAGACTATTTGTTTAGATAATCAAGATGGAAGTGAATTGTTTTAACTTATTGTAATTGTCTCCAACTAATGAAAAACTAAATCTTTTAAATTTCTAATTTTAAAAAAATCATAAAATGGCTTAGCTAACTGCAGACGGCTGACAACAATTTGACAATAGGTGCTCGAACCTTCAAACATAAATGTCATGTTTAATGCCATGTATAATCTTCGTTTAGTTTTTGTCGGTGAAATTAATACTTAACTTCGAAATCTAGCTGCTAAAAAATCCGGCAGGTAATTTTTATAATCACTTCGCATTTCTTTTTTAAAAATCTTTAAAAAAATCTTTGAATTTCAGGACAACAAAGTGGTGTTACGGCTTTAATCTATGTTACTAGGTAACCGTAATTTGCACTTATTGTGATTGTGAAATTTAAATACAAACACCGGTGTTATGTAGCAACTTAACTAATATTTTTAAAATATCTTCTACCAGGGGATAAACCGAGGCTTCAAGGGTAGCAGAATATTATTGAAAACCGTCATATATAATATTTCTTATGTCATTAACCTTTTTTTCCCATACAAACGGCACGGCTATAAATGAGGTGCATTTATACAAAGGTTCTGAAAGTACCTAGTAACATAGTATACTTGCATACCGTTAAAACACGATACTTCATTAAAGTAAAATGCAATTAATCTGAAATTAATAGGAAAATGTATCAGCAAAAAATCAGGAGACAAAACCTCGCATGCAACTACTGTAGAATTTAACAGCCGACTAAATACGACGTAGATAGCTAATTACAGCCAGCCTTTTCGATTCTATTAATTTTAGTAGTTTCTACGCATAGTTTAATTACATGTCTTAAATATGGTTTATATTGTTTTATTTTTAGCTTGACTAATGTTTGAATTTCATTATGGCATGTAAACTGGAAACAAATGCTGAACTACTTATATTGATTTATGTTGAAAAGGATTCATCTTTTGTAAATCGTAATTGTCTGTACGCGATAAAGGTAAATTTTAAAAATTCATGATTTAAAATTATTTTTAAAACAATAAAAAATGAGGAAATTGCGATACAGTTTTCAAACAAATTGCATTAAAAGTACATTTCTTTCAGCATTGGACGCTGTAACAAAAAAACTGTGGGATATTTAGAAGATTAAAAATTGCATTACAATTCAAAATTAATAATCTAATGTTGCCACTGACAAAATGATGTTACGCATAGATGCGTTTGTCCTTTATAGTACAGGGTGTATCTGAAAAAGTGGGCAAAACTTTACGAGGTGCTAGAACCAGTTATGCGAGCAAATTTCGTCATGGAATGTAATGTCGGAACGCAAGCGGGGAGAATTTAACTGGTAGTTTCTACTGTCGCAGTTAAACACAAAAATGAGAGGAGATACTATAGAAAATATTTTATTTACAGGAATGTAATTAATGTACATGCTCAAAGAGATTGCTCAAAACACTTCCGTCAGCTGTAATGGACGCTTCTCACTACTAAGATGGAGACTGATGAATATTTGTAACGACATCAGGCATTTTCGGCATATTGCCGGCAAAAACAGCAATCCTAGCGAATAGATAAATTACAGTTAGCGGAATATCTTTTGAGCAGTTTCTTTGATCATGTACATTAATTACATTGCTGTTAATAAAATGTTTTCAGAAGTATCTCCTCTCATTCTCGTATTGATTCTTTAACTACGGCAGCGGAAAACTACCTTTTAACTTCTCACCGCTTGCGTTCCGACCATATATTCTATGGCGAAATTTGCTCATGTAGTTGTGTTCTATCACCGCGTAAAGTTTTGCTTCCTTTTTTCAGATACATTCTATATTAGGTAATCCATATTGTTTGCGCATCATGCTAAGAAAAAAGCAGAACTATTGTAATTATTTTCAAGCTCTTCACAGGATAATTTACTCTTTTTGTTTGTCATTATGCATCATCTGTAATTGATAATTATCCAGCAAAGTGCGAATATTCTAGATTGCAATATAAAATAATGATTAAAAAGAAGCAACATAATTTAATTTCATTAATCACTTTTCATAGTGATAAATTCAGCTGCCAATAACTTAATTAAATTCTTAATTAAATATGCAGCATTTAAAATTGTTTTGAAGAGATAAATAATGCAAAAGTGTAATACATTCAGTATTTTAATAAACGTTAAATTTATTTCATAACTATTTTTCTCAAATTTATCAGACATCTATTAATAAAAACGAAAATACAACAGATTTATTTTATTTTAAAGGAGATGCTTAAAACATTTGTTGATTTGAAATTAACTCAAATATGTTTGCTTGAGTGTTATTAATAAAATGATTAAAATGAAAGTTATTTAGCGACAAATGCTTATCAAACATTTCGCAACATCGTTTCAAAATTATTATTATTTTTTAATTAAGGAGGGTTCTTTTTAAGTTGAAGTTTGACATTGCTTCAGAAAACAATAAGAAAATTCTTTAATTTTGTGCCACTTCTATCATAGCAAAAGAAGAAAATAAATTAAAACGTAAAAAATTCTAAGATTTTAAATAATGAATTTTTGTTTATAATAGTTTCATTTTAGGGCTGCCACAGGCGACTGTTATTTTTTATTATTATTCTCTTCGTGCCACTATTTTTAAATAATATGTTCAGTAGTATATTTCTCTTGCAAATGTTGTCGAACCGTTTGTAATTTCTTTGTTTTGTTTTGAAAAAGCGGTGCGAAATAGAATTAAAACATATTCGCCTGTGGCAGCCCTGCATTTTCTCAATGCATTGACACACTAAAATTAATGTTTGAAAATCTATTTTATATTTTCGTAGTTCAGATAAGAGTCCTCCTTTGGGTCAGTTAAACCAATTTTACGCAAACTCACCCCGGATTTAGTTCGGGTAGATTTTAATTGTTCCGGTTTCAGTTTGGAATTTGATTACTGCTGGCTAGGTCACATGTGTCTTCCGAAAGGCAATAGCATTGAAGGAAGTGGTGTCACAGTAGAAGTTCATTTCTTTTCCATAGTTGTCTATACTGTTAAAACTTTGTTACATTCTTTCCTGTCATTCAACCGTGTAACGGTAATTTAACTATATTCTGACTATAAAATGGATAATAATATGGTCAGAATAGCGAAAAATGACGGTTGTGTAACCGCTTTCGATAAAAACGGTCGAATGACTGGACAGAATGCTGCAAATTTTTAATTGTGTAGTCTCCGGCTTTCAGCACACCACTATTATTTTAGAGAAAATTTTGTTAGGTTTGCCACTCTCATTCAGCATTACTGTCGTTACGTCACAAAAATTGCTCTGCAGCCTTAGAGATGCCAAAAAAGTTGTGGTAGGGTTGACCCAATTATTTTTTAAAAAGTCTATAATATTATATTCAGATGAAAAAAAATAGATTTAAACATGAATGATTATATACATATATATTTTTCAACGTGAAAACTGACATAGCAGACACACTATATGGCCAAAGGTGACCGGCCACTTGCGATTTATGACATTTTGTTAAATATCAAGAAAATTACACGAAGAATTATCCTGAAACTCTAAGTGCGTAAACATAATGTATAATCATAATATATTATGTATATACACTGGTGTCCAAAAGTTAAGCATAACTGGTAATTAATTATTTTTAAGTAATGAAAGAAATATAAATCGAAATGTGGTGAAACTCCAGGTGTGTAAACAAAATAGTACGCGTCATATATTTTCAGGAAGAGTTTTCCCCGAAATCAAACAGGGGACCGTCAACAAATTGAAAAAGAACGAAGATCTTTTGGATAACCCTGTCAAAACTAATATAGCAAAAGTGTTCAAACAGCACATTATGATTAATTGGCTTATTATAATGTACTGTGTTTATTTTTATAAGGATAGCATGTACACTCGTAGAGAAATTAAGGTTTTTATAAAAACAGTCCTAAATTTTTCCAAGTTTTTTGCTTATAATTTGCAGAGTTCTTATTATAAAATTATGTTCTTTTCTGAAAATATGACAAACATCATTGTACACAATACCCTGTCATTAGAATTAAAAAATAATAAAAATTGTATGAAAAATGAGTATGTTTAGTAAATAATTTTTCATTGCGCATGCGTCAACGATATCAAAATGTCATTTGCATATTGTGTTAGCTAAATGTATAGAGCAACTTCTGTAAAAGTTTCAAAAACATAGCTTGAAAATTCTGAAAATGGTCGCCTATAGAATCAACTCAAAATCCGTTATTCCTAAAGGAAGCAAAAAAATCAGGGGTTTTACCTAAATATAGTTGTACGTGCAATATTGTGTAGGCACTAAACAATGGAATATGGATACAGCCCCTCATATTTTTGCTTCATTTAGGGAATAAAGGATTTTGATCTCCATTCTATCAACGATAATTTTCAGAATTTTTAAGCTATGTTTTTGAGACTTTCACAAAAGTTGCTCTATACATTTAACTAACATAATATGCAAATGAAATTTTAATAGCGTTCACGCATGCGCAGTAAAAACATATTTAGTAAACCTGCTCATTTGTCATACAATTTTTATTATTTTTTAATTCTGATGACAGGGTATTGTGTACAATGATGTTTGTCATTTTTTCAAAAAAGAACATTATTTTATATTAAGAACTATGCAAATTATAAGCAAAAAACTTAGGACTGTTTTTATAAAAACCTTAATTTCTCTACGAGTATACATGCTATCCTTGTAAAAATTAACACAGTACATTACAATAAGCCATATAATCATAATGTGCAGTTTGAACGCTTTTGCTACATTAGTTTTGACAGGGTTATCCAAAAGATCTTCGTTCTTTTTCAATTTGTTGACGGTCCCCTGTTCGATTTCGGGGAAAACTCTTCGCGAAAATATGTGACGCGTACTATTTTGTTTACACACCTGGAGTTTCAGCACATTCCGATTCATATTTCTTTCATTACTTAAAAATAATTACTTAATTACCAATTATGCTTAACTTTTGGACACCAGTGTATATGTATAATCATAATGTATAACATAATGTAATGTCATACATTTCCGTGAAGTGTTTTACCGAAATTCCATAGGGGACCGTCAACAAATTGAAAAGGAATAAATATATTTTCGATAACCCTGTCAAAACTAATGTTGTAAACACGTTCAAACTGTAGATTATGATTAAGTGGCTAGTTGTAATAAACTGTGTTCAATTTTATGCGGATAGCATGTATAAGGTAAAATGCCCTATTATCGTCCCCCAGTTACTTTTAAGCCCCTGGAAGTTTTAATTTTCAATGAAAACCTACCAAATTTGGATTTTTTATAGACTAACTATTCACACATATGGAAACATGGGCAAATGTTATGCAAAAAACCTTTAACAATACGAAAATATTTTTTCAAAAGTATCTCAATATGAAAAAAAAAAAATTAAATATCCCAATTTCGTCCCTTTAACCCTTTCCGGCTTCGTGCCCGGTCTGGGATACCTAATTTTAATTCCAAATTTGCAAGTGGCACCAATAATATTTTAGTAAAATTTTGCTTTTACAACAAAAACTTAAATTAGGGGTTTTAAAATATCTAAAAAGTTCGTTTGTGAATTCCGATGTCAGTCGATAATTTCTGATTTTACAACAGATTTTGCTCGTGCCGGAAAGAGTTAAAAAAATACAAATAGCCAAGGATTAACTTATTACTAAATCAAAATTTATTTCAAAATAATTAATTTAATTTACCTTAACTTAAGGTACAAAGAAATGTATTATTAATCCTAATAGTAAATAATAGCATCAATAATACCATTAAAAAATTATCCATCCAATTATGAGGAACATACACCATGACGCAAAAGTTTAGACAATGACGTCATTCAGCTTTAAAATGTAGAATTATGACGTCAGAATTACAAAAACCTGTAAATATATTCAAAAACTGATTTAAAATGCTATGTACAAAAGACAGTCATTTTATTTGCTGTAATACTAATTTTTTTCATAAAAATTCAAATGTGCTTGTCGCAAAAGTTTAGACACTATTCTAAATTTCTTTGAATATTCGCTGGCATATGCAAATTTAGAATCGATGATGTCACAAATTTGGAGTACTTAAGTTCTGCAAACGATTGCGCTTCATAGTCGACATGCCGAGAGCTAAAGAAATTCAAGTGAATGAGGTTTCAAGGATTTGGCAGTTGAAAGGTGAAGGGAAAAGCGTTTCGGAAATTTCTGCTATTCTTAATAGGTCAAAAAAATCTATTTATCAAGTTTTATTGAGTGGTTCCGAATATAAAGCAAAATGTCGGTCTGGGAGGCCACGTGTGACAAATGTACGAGAGGATCGCCTGATACAAAGACTAGCGATACTCAACAAATGAGCTTACGTGGAGTTCAAAGCTCATCGGGACTCTCTGTATCAAAGGATACGATTCGTAGACGAATTTTGGAAAAAGGAACAATCGTTTATAGCAAAATGCAGAAGAAACCAGCTCTGAAGCCACATCATAAGTTACAAAGAATGATGTGGGCTCGAAAGCATATGTCATATGGAGAGAAATGGCAGTCAGTCATATTTAGCGATGAAAAAAAGTGGAATCTGGATGGTCCAGATGGTTGTTTATCGTATTGGCATGACTTGCGGAAGGAACCTCGACCTTTTTTTAGTCGCAGACAAGGAGGGGGCTCGGTGATGGTTTGGGCAGCCTTTTGCTATAATGGACAAGTATCTCTGACCTTCACCAGTGGTCCTCAAACTTCACAGCATTATACACAGACATTAGAAGAAAACCTACTGCCATTTGCTGAGCTTCTAGGGGGTCCTCAGTGGGAATTTCAGCAAGACAATGCTTCAATTCACACTGCAAAACATTCAAAATCTTGGTTTAATTCCCATAATATAAGAGTTCTCGACTGGCCAGCATGTAGCCCAGATCTTAACCCTATAGAAAACCTTTGGAGCATCAAGTGTCGCAAAGTTTATAGCAACACTAGACAATACTCTTCTGTACAGGAACTTAAGACATCTATTGAGGATGCATGGTACGATATCGATCCACAAACTATGCAAGATTTAGTTTCTTCGATGCAATCTCGTATATTTGACGTAATACAGAAGCATGGATGCGCAACCAGGTTTTAAAAATTGTTTATTTCGATTTTATTTGATTTGTGTCTAAACTTTTGAGACAGCAGTTTATTTTTGTTACCATTTAATTTATTGCAATATGCACAATTCCACTTTTCTTTGTTATAAATATTGTTTATATGTACAGCACATTAATTTCAAGCAGTGATTTGAAAATTGAATAAATATTTTTCAAAGTATGTAAGAATTTCTTCATTGTCTAAACTTTTGCGTCAGGGTGTATAAACTGTGTATTGTTTTTGGCTCCTGAGCATGTTTCATGTCACCATGTGCAGCACTGAAGGCCCTGAACCTATTGTTCCCCATGTTTATCATGAGAAAAACGGTTCAAGCAAGTAAGGCACTGTGCATCATTGTCGTCATCATCGCTTATATTATCATGAGGGATTTCAAAAGAAGAATCACTTTTGTCATCAATGATGTTATGTAGGTCATGTTTGGACTTTTTATATAGTGGATTTTGTCCCTTCCCCTTAAGCGTGGTAGTTGTCAAAAGTTTTTTTTAAGCTGAGCGTTTTTTTTTTTTCGCCTGAGAAATTTTCACTTTATTTTTATGCGGAGGTCCAGTGATCAATGTTGCTGAACCTCCTCGAGCAGAAGTTGCTGGTGTGATCAGTGGCACTTCCCTGATCTCTTATTAGAATGAACTTATTTACAAAATTTGAAGCAAATCCTTAAGATTAAGTCTATAGATACCTACATACAAAACTGCAGGCACATTATTTGCCAGGATTTGACAACGCTGAAAAGCGTTCCTAATTTCGTTCACGGTACGAAAATAAGAACTGAAAAGGGGACGAAATTAGAACAACTCTACTTCCCAATATGGCGATGGTTCAGTTCTTGTAAAATAATCGGAACATTGTAAAACTCACCATATGGTACTGTTAACATCTTACCTACGTAGAATACGTGCAATGAATAGGAAATAAATACTTACAGTAAAGTAAATATAGTTCTACAAATGACAAAGCAAGAACTTAGATCTTCTGAAAATAGGAAATCTGACATTAATAATACATGGATTCGTCTTGGCGAGTGAAATTT
Source organism: Maratus speculifer (assembly GCA_964019185.1). Taxonomy (NCBI): domain Eukaryota; kingdom Metazoa; phylum Arthropoda; class Arachnida; order Araneae; family Salticidae; genus Maratus; species Maratus speculifer. The sequence continues at coordinate 339,283,935 of OZ025293.1, read as the reverse complement.
TCACTTCTGAATCCTTTTATTTTCCGTCAGAGCCTGATTACTAACGGGGCACTCTCTCACCAGAAAAAAATTATAGAAATTTTCGTCTTCTTTAAAAGCCCTTTTCATACAAGATTACTGTCATGAATAAGGAAAAATTCTTTATTTCTTTTTCCTGGTGGGAGAGTGCCCCGTTAGTAATCAGGCCCTGTTTTCCGTTCGTTTTGCCTTGCGTGATCACTGGAGTCACTTTCACAGAAGTGGAGAAATGAATGGGGACGAAATTAGGGAAGAGGGCGAAATATGCGCACTTTACCTTATTTTTATCATATTAAAATTATTTAATTATCTAATCATATTAAAATTATCTATTTTAGTTTATTACTTATCTTAACATTTTATTATACAATAACCATTCATTATAATTTTGATTACATTATTATTTAGATTCAAATTGCTATTTACAAAATGTAAACAAAGCAATGACCAGAAATCCGCAAAAATCTAAATTCCGCACAATCTCTGGTCCCAAGCTATGCGGATTTAAGAAAATCTACAGTAGTTTAAGAAACACTAGACACATCAAGTAGTTTCAAAAGGCCTCCCAGGCATATAATGCAGTTTGAAAAGGGATGCCAGGTAATAAGGTACTTAGAAAAGCCCCATTAAGTGCATATAAGGTAGTTTCAAAAGGGTTGTGATATGCATAAAGTAGTCAAAACACGGCCGAAGGAATCTTTTTAGTGCCTAAGATGAATGTGTTTCTGTCAAACTAATGTCATGAGTTCTCATAGAAAATTTTCAGTTTTATCAAAATTAATAACAAACAAGATTAACCATCATGCATTTTAAACACGATTCTAAGCTACACTTTTGAAACGTTTAATGTGAAAATTCCAAACTATTACACTCATGAGATTGCTATGCTTATTGGCAATGTCTAAATAAAAAAAAAAATAAGGTAAATATAAAAAAGTTTTTAAAAAAATTAAGCAAGAGCTTTATAAATCGTTAAGCAAAAGGCATGATAAATAAAGAATTCCTTCCTTTTAATTGGTTGTGTATAATTTAAGCTTAAAAATAAATCAAAATGGAGCAACAATTAGAAAAATGTACGATAGACAAAGCAAAAGTATGTGGATGTAATAGAGTATAACATTTGGAGAGTAATAAAGACATACTGCAATAAGTAGTTATAATGTTTGTAAAAATGTTCTAATATGCAAACTGAACGTAAATAATTATTTTAATTGGGAGAAATGTTAACATATTTTAAATCAGTCATTAATGGAACTGGATTATGTATGTGTGAAATTTTGAATATTTTAAAGTACTCCTTTAAATACCACATTGAATGTTTTATTACATATGGTTCAATTTGGACTTTTAAATTTTTAAAGGATCGAGCGCGAGATATGGCTACATACCAGTGGCGTATTCAGGGGGAGGGCTGATGGGGCTGCAGCCCTCTCCGAAATTTGTATAAAACATAAAAATGTAATTACGAAAGTTTATCAAAATGGGATGAAATCTTAGATAGAATTTATAGAAAGCACATTAACGTTTCGTTTTAGGCAAGTTTTCATTAAAAAAGTATTATTTGGCAGAGAACACAAAATAACTTTTTCAGCCAAGTTTCCATTATATACCGGCTTTTATTACACGCCATAAAAATTTTTTGCAGTCCCATGCGATTCAATCTTAGCATACTATGTATAATATGTGCTTTACCTGCTGTGATAAAAAAAAACTGTTTAAAAAGGAAAAGTCAACTTTCTTATGATTTCCTCTTAGAAACTTTTGCTATTTCTCAGCTCCCTCCGAAATGTTAAGTCTAGATAAGCCACTGCTACATACAGTTGGCCATGGCTAAATACAGGTTGGGGCAAATATAGCCCAACTCGATTAAAGATTTGGCATTCAGCTTTGTTAATTGCTAAGCAAAAGGCAAGGCGAATAGGAAATTGTCGCCTTTTAAATGAAAAAGAAAGTATTGAGTCAGATGGTGTTAAATCAACTCGAGGAATTAACTATAGCCAGCTTTCTTACCAGTTATTATTTCTAAATGCAAACAGTTATCATGCATGTCATTAACAATTAATCGTGTTCCATTTAATAGCCCTTGAGATACATTTAAATTTTGTAAAAATATTGCTATTGCTCCTGTTTTAAGCTTTAAATTATGAAGAGGCAATCGACTTACTTCTAAACTATTTAAAAATTCTGATGGATATTGAAGAACTTCATTTTCAGTTATTAAATAATTACAACTCGCATATGATCTTGATTCTCCAGGTATTAAATCAATTATCTTTGAATTTATTTTATTGCATTTTTAGAAGCTAGTATAGCAAAATTGGCAAAATTGATAACTTTATCAGACAAATCAAAATTTTCACCATAAATTTCAGAAACAATATCCTTTTTTGAAATTATAGCTGGGGGGTAATGCAATAGTATCCATCTGCTCATCACTCACTGCTGGATATTCGCCATTCTCAATTTTTAATAGAAAATTTACAAATTATATTTCTTCTTTTTTATCACGCATGTTAGTAGTTAATTTAAAAATGTTAAATAGATCCTCGGGTGTAAAAATCGGCAATTTATAGGATGAATTACCAACAATAAAATCCTTATAATATTCCCAAATTTTCAACTGCAACTTCTAACCTTAAATCGCGATGTCTATTTTGCATATTATAAAAACATTACGACCCCTCCCGAAAAAACAATTTCCATCGCCTATTATCAGTACAACAAAATTTTCCATTCCAAAAAATGCTTTTAAAACTCAGTAATATCAACCTCGTAATAAAAATACACTTTTAGTTAGTCAGACGACAGCCAAAGAATCGCTTGTGCCGTTAAAAACACAATCGGCTTCCACCTCTTATAAGAGGTATCACACGCACCCTTTTCGCAAAACTTTTCCCCCAACACAGCATTACAGTCAGCAGAAAGTTGCGTGACCTTGATATATGGGAGAATCTGCTCGTTATTTCTGCTTACCGAACGTTTCCCGTATTGCACGGAAAATGTTGGTCATTCATTCAGCGCTGATCAACTGACCAATAGGAGAAATTAAAAAACCCCGCGAGAAGTTTGAAAAACCTGTTTACCGAACACGCAGCAAAATGAACGATCGTGTTTTGTAAAATGCTTGCCGAAAAATCTTTCTCCGTGTGATACAGCTATATAGTAATTCAACTGAGCGAGCATTTATACGCATGCATAGCACTTTACTCTAAGGCACAGATTAGTACTTATGGATTACGCATGCGCATAAGTGGAATTTTAATTGAAAATTATAGCTAATTAATAAAATTTTTGATCAAACGAATGTACGATAACAAATCTGTGGACAAATGTCTTTCATTGAATAAAATAATGGTGTAATTTGATGCAGTAGTTTCTTCTCATGGACTGTCGAAAGAAAAAGCTTAGCGTTTTAAATATATAGATTGCACTGCACTTTCAGAACATTTCGCCAATTTGGTTAACTCTACTTGAGATTTGCTTTGTTCATGCAAATTCTGAATTCTCTATCATTTTCAACAAGCAGATCATTTTCTTTAAGCATTTTAGAATTAAATGATATAAAATCCGCTTTTAGATCAAACACAGGTGTTACTTTACATTGTCAATATTAAATAAAGAGTGGCAAAACATTCGAAGTATTTTTTTTACAAAAAAATTACATTTTCTTTGTTTTAGATGCCAGATGTCACCAGTAGTTAACAATCGATTATTTATGTTTTGATTGACGTTTGACAGCACCTCTTACACCTTTGTATAAAACATTTGTTAGTTTTTAAATATTTTTAATGATTCAAGTGTTTTGTACGGGATGCCTAATATTTTTGACCAAGGCTATTCATTTAAATATTTTTAATACTAATGGTTGACATATATATATATAATGCAAAAATAAGGAAAAAAATTGCACTGCTTTAATTTTTCAATGAATATTTGTTTTTAAAAGTAGTTATAATTCCTTTCAACTTGCAAAATAATAAGTTTTATTTGTTACACCATTCAAATTCAAAACAATATGATCTTATAAATATATAATATCAAAATTGAATGTAAATAAGCATTATTATTGGGATAGAGATATCATTTGGAAGGGGTAGAGTATGTCCCAACCCTCCCTCATTCATAGTGTCCCACATCTTCCTTAGACCAACATTTTCAGAAAATAGGTTTTCAGAAAAAGCACGTAGCTTTTGCGCTTAAACACTAAACATTATTAAACATTATTATTGGGATAGAAATATCATTTCGAAGGAGTAGAACATTCCCCAATCCTCCCTGAATCAGTGTCCCATCCCCCCCCCCCTTAGACCAACATTTTCAGAAAATAGGGTTTTAGAAAAAGCTTGTGGCTTTTGCGCTTAAACACTAAACCTTATTAAACATTATTATTGGGATAGATATATCATTTCGGAGGAGTAGAACATGTCCAACCCTCCCTTAATCAGTGTCCCATCACCCCCCCCCCCCTTAGACCAGCATTTTCAAAAAATAGGTTTTTAGAAAAAGCATGTGGCTTTTGCGCTTAATTTGACTATTCATTCATAACAGACATAACGTTGAGTCTACAAAACATTAAAATCAATTAAGGTAGCAACAATAAAAGAGATTACAAATTTACACTAACCCATTCGCTGCCGATCACGCGCCAGCGCGTGATATGGCTCCAACGATAAGGGGCCACTCACGCGCCAGCGCTCGATAAGGGATGATGTCTCAATAGCCAGTCACGCGCTGGCGCGGGAAAATCTTTCACTGATTCTTTGATATAAAAAGTAAATCGGCTTCTGGGAAAAACCCACTTCTACAGTGCGGCATTAACTATCATCATATCTTCACGTAAGCGGCAGCGAACGTGTTAAAAATCTGCGTAGTTATTTTCATTTGATATTGCAAAATAGACTTCTAAAGTCACAAACTCATAGTTTATTGCAACTAAAAAGATTTATTGCAACAAGTATGATTCAATGATTGCTCCACCTGATGGAAGAGTCATAAATAACAATAAAGTCTATTTGAAACATTACTGCAAATGTCCCATCCCTCCCTAATCCCTAATACCGTAAAGAAACTAAAGCTAAAATGATTAATCACAGAAGCTAAAATATTGTTTCATTTTCTATAACAATTAAAATATCTCCAACTTATTAGCATCACCATCATATTTTCCTCTACTCAAACAAATCGATAACATGTAAGTTTGCTTAATGATATATTTCTAGAATAATAAAACACGCAAAATTTAGGCAATTATCGAAATAACTTTATATCAAAATGCATTAGGATTTCGCATTTATAGAATGTTCCATCCAAAACGATTAAATAGAAAATATACCGACTCAATACATCCACTAATAATTTTTAACAAGAACGAAAAATCACGCACCCAGCATAGATTATGAAGCACTTTTCAAAGCTAATAGTATAATGTTAAGAATTATAACTTTTCATACATCGAATGAGATATCTAAATAAACTCAGTCCATAACTGAGTTTCTTTTGGGTGCCTGTGCATGCGTGCACAATTACACGTTAATAGCTCCACTTGTCGAAAAGTTATTGATTGTTAACAGAAATTGAAGAGTTAATAGAAAATGATATTAGTGCAAAAATACATTACATATCTTAATTATTTAAACGGGCAAGAACTGTTGCGAAATCATATTTAACCGTTTTAGTGCTAAGCAATTTTTGCAAGAATGCACGAAAATTGCGGTACATATTTTGATTTCTTTAAAGGAAAAAATAATGTTGTCATATAAAACACTGTTATTTAGACAAATATCAATCAATTTTAATAATTCTTTTTGTATTATAAAGAACTCGCAGCGCAAAAGCGCTGCGCCGCGGTTTTCGAGATAAACTATCGCAGCGCTTTTGCGCCGCGTAGCAGTCAAACGGTTAAATAAAATTCACGTTTTTTTCTGGGAAATTATTTCATTTTTTTATAGTTGTGGCAGTAGCTAATCTATAATTTGTTCGTTCAGCAATAAATAAAAGCAAAAAAGTGCAATAGTTATGTATATTTCTCAAGAAAAAAAAAACAACTACATATGAAGCAGCTTACACTAGTGTAAGCTTTCCTTGAGAACTAGTGAAGTGATTTCAGTATTTTTTTCTGTTAATATTTTCGATTGGAAAAAATAACTGTAAAAAATGTAATAGTTACGTTCATTTAAACAAATGCCAAGTATATTATTTTCGAATTTTGTAGCTGTTGTATTTTTTATTTTTATTTCTTCTCGAACACCAATTTATAATTTAGATACTGATAACACTATTGAAAATAATTAAAATCGTTTTAGTAGTTCATGGGGAAAAGACACATCAGTATCAGCTGATTTACACGACTTTTCACTATTGTTGTTACCCCTTCCACGTTGTCGTCCTTATGGAGATTGCAATACCCTTACTATTAGGACCATATACTATGCAAGAGCAATTTCCAAGGAGTATTTCACCGCTAATTTAGATTAAAGATCTTTAGCTAATATTTTTTCTTCATATTTAAAAACTTTTCTTCGGTTAACCACAGAATTTGTAATATTTTTCTGTATTTAAATAAGGCGAAAGATTCCATTAGAAAATTGTAGTAGCAATATGCTCCACGCTCTGCACAAGATGCATCATTTCACCGATGATTCAATTCAATTTTCTGACTAAAAAATTTCACCCAGATTGTTTAAACTTCATTAAATATAATGCAAATACACCTGAGTAGATATTTTTATTCAAATTCGAGAAAACAAATCCCCCCCAAAACATTCTTTTTTAGCTAAAAATGGTAAACCTCTCTTTTATAAAAACATAATTTAATCTAAAGTTATAAATTTGAAAGTAATCCACTTCAATGAAGCATCAAAATAATTCTACCCAAGGGAGTTGTTAGAAGCAAGTAATGCCATTAAAGTTCAATAACGTAAGTTGCCAACTCTTTTTTCTATAGAGAACAATAAAATAAAAAAATTACTTCCGAAAAGCATGAAAGCTCATCCCATAGGATTTTGTTCTATACGTCATTGCTTTCAATGACATCATTTAAATTAACATAAAAATGTCATGATACCAAGAGTTCATTTATATACTTTTCATTTTTAGTGCCGCATGATTTTTTCTTCTTTGCTTCCAATTCTATCCATTTGTAAATGGTTTTGTAGTGGAACTTGTAATTAATAACCGCGACTTAAATGAAGTTTCAGCTTCAACTAATTATACATCTAGTATATAGTGAGGATTTAAAGAGTTTCGGAACATATTTTAAAGATTTTTTTTTTATCTATTGAGTTAAAATTTTGAATTTTTTTTATGGTTAACCACATCATTCGTAAACAAAATTGCATGTTAAAACTTCTCATATTTCTTTTTGATTTAAAATTTATTATTTTGTTTTAAAGTGGAGTGATTAAAAATCGTTATAAATCGAAATATTAACTGTAGAATTTAATTTTTTTCATTTAAATAAACATACACACACACACACGGGTGTCCAGTAAATGACTGACCCATTTTGAACGTAAATAATAAAAAAACTGTTTGAGATAAAAATGAGCGGCTTGCTGTATTGTTATTAGAATATAAATAAATTTTAAAATATGCACTTTGTTAATGTAATATAATAATATTTAAAATAATATCTCAGTCTCAGGACTGAGGTGGTTAGGTATAATACAGATTGCTCAATCATAAATATTATTTTAAATCTCTTTTCAACCAACATGCCCTATTTCTGAAGCTAAATCGAGAGCCGATTCAACATATAGATTGAGATTCGAGAACATATGGACTCGGATTCAGCCGAAAATCTCATATTTATGAAAATTAGAGTCATGTCTCTATTCAAACAGCCTGTTAAAATTTAAGGACGAAGGGATTTTCAAGCGATACTTTTCACGAGAATATTCAACAGGAAGTAATATAATTTGAATAATTACTATCCCTGCATAACAGCTAGTCCATATAACATCTCATTCAGGTCACACACATGGTAAGAGTCACAGAGACATAAGAGTCACAGTCACTACGGCGAAAAAAAAATAGGAAATTCCATGCGTCTCTTTTATGAGTCTCAAATCACTGTTATATGTGACTCCACTGTCAGGTCACTGCGACTGCTGCTTTGTGACGAATCACCATGTGACTTTACAGTGTCGTTTTATTGACTCTCATGTGACTGCCATTTGGAGGCTCAATTTCAAACTCATTGTGAATGTTGCATTATTATAAATAACCAAATGACACATTAAAGTCACATGGTGACTTTCTGTCACAAGATTTTGTCAAATGGCAACACAGACCCTACTGTGAAGTAACCACTGTGAAAAGTGGTGAAAACTCACCATGTGACTTTAATGGGACATTGTTTGGTGATTTATCATAATGCAACATTCACAATGACTTTGAAATTGAGCCTCCAAATGACAGTCACACGAGAGTCTCAATAAAACGACACTGTAAAGTCACCTGGTGACTCGTCACAAAGCAGCAGTCGCAGTGACCTGATAATGGAGTCACATATAGTAGTCATTTGAGACTCATAAAAGAGACATATTAAATTTCCTATTTTTTTTGTTTCACCGTAGTGACTGTGACTCTTGTGACCATGTGTGACTTGAATGAGAAGCTATATGGACTAGCTGTTATGCAGAGATAATAGTTATTCAAATTATATTACTTCCTTTTGAATATTCGCGTGAAAATTATTGCTTGAAAATCCCTTGGAAATTTGCATTTTGGGACTCCGTCCTTAAATTTTGCTCATCAGTGCATATATATATATATATATATATATATATATATATATATATATATACATGCTTTAGTTATGATTCAGAGTTTTAAAAAATATTAATTTAGATAAAAATTAAAGATTTTTAAATTTAAAATACAAATGGATGAAACTTTTGTTTTAAAAAAACTCATATTTTTAGATTTAATATTTTGTTTTAATTTGCTGAATAAAAATTATAGTAAAAAATTTTGAAAAAGACATTTACAAAGCTTGAACCATTTACCTGTAACGTTTTTCCTAATTTCACAGCATGCCAATCAAAATTTGAGTTATTGAAGGTAGTGCAGTGACAAACCTTTTCTTTTATTAAAATTTATTTACTTTCTTGATTATATATAAAAGGAGAACTTTTTACATTATATTATTGTTAGTTAGGGTCGCGACATGTTACCGCCGATAACAGAGTTCTGGATTATTAGTTACAAAATAAAATTGCCTTAGTCCTGAAATGCACTAATTTTCATACTTTGACACAATCTAGTTATAAAGGGTCTTTATAATCTGGAAGATTTCATAGAGTCTAAGAAAAGATTTTCTCATACATAGGATGGTGAGATATGTTCTTTACATGTCGAACAACACAGTACATGCTCGCGTCGAGCTCCGGCAAATCAATAACAGAAGTTTTCTGCTATTCTCTTCCGTACACACAAAATTTCATACTGCCGAGCAGCATGCCTCTTTACATCCCCGAGACGTTGCTCTCTCCACAGAGCCTTCTCATTTTATCACAAGAGATGATCCTCTCTGTCCAGAGATTTCTCTCCAACTTCTCTAAAAATTTGTACCGGCCATTCAAACAGTAGAAACATGAGGTCACGAATAATCGGACCTATTGGGGATTATGCAAATATAACGTTATTAATATTTTCGTAATTCTGAACCCCCCCCCCCCTCCCCTCAGTAGTGATATCGTTATCAAAGTATAATTTTATTTTCTGATTTTTAGAATTTATTTCTTTGTTTTCTGAAATATACAAAACTGGTTACATTTATTTTTCGCATACTGTATTGTCGAAGTTGATAAAATATCACTATTTATCAAATAAAACTTAAAAGACAGTTACTATTTAAATGTTTTTAATAATAGCTTTGTGTACATAATACATTCAACAGTAATAAAGTCTTGCTGCACTTGATCCAAACAGAGGAGGGGTGAGGGACAGGTAGAAATTCTTATCAACAAAACAAGTGAGCCACATTCTTTCTCTTTTCTTTATAAATAAACACAGGATTCATTTCAAACATACTTCACATATTGTTTCTCGAACCGTGATTATATAGGTATACACATATAAAAATGAATAGATTGCCAAATGTTGTGGTATTTCATAATAGAATCAAATTAATTTTGATAATAATTTTACGATTTTAATAATAACTTTGTATTTTCATAAAAATAGATATAGGAGACTGAAAAAAATCATTATACTTTTTTGAATCAAAGACCATGTTACAAATAAAAAGAAAACATTTTGATTGGATCAAAAATGCTAATGATATCAAAAGACAATCCCCCTCCCCCTACAGATATCTCACGATATCATATGCCAGTCCCCCCCCAGTCCTAAAATGATAATGTTATATATGCATAGCCCCTTATTGTCCCTCAAACAGGAAGCCATGAAATCATAGTGCATATTTCATCAAGGTGATATACTGACCATATTGGTCGTTTAAACTGAAACTCTTTTTCTAGCAGGATGCAATAGTGGGACCTTTTTGCTCAAGATTCCACTTAGCACAAAAAAATACAGTTGTATTTGCACTTAAAAAGTCACTGCCGTGATAAAAAAAAGTCTAGTAATGTTCCTTATTTGTCTGGTCTTAAAATGCAGATCCTTGACAAGGTTGTTACACGCATAAAGAAGTTTCCCATTTAAAGTGAAATCGTTACACGTTCTTGATTTATAACAATTTCAATAGGAGAAATTGTGAAAAAAACCCATCATGAAGAAAAACGCATTTTCACATGATGTCGTTTCCATAACAAACATTGTTTAAAAGCTAGATTTGAAAACAAGCCAAAACATATAAATTAATATATCCAATTAAGATAGAAACATGTTTTAAACATCATCTTAAATAGAAAAAAAACAAAGAAATTTTTAACACAATAATTCTTTTTAGAAAGTTTGAAGATTTTTGTGTCCCAGACCCCCTAATGGTAATTTTTTTCTACTCTTGTTGTAATTTTGCAAAAATTCTGATGAATTGGAAAATTTATAATTCCGCACTTGTTTATAAAGTTTCTTCCAAAGATTTTCTATAGGATTCAAATTTGGTGATTGGGCCGGACATTCCAGCAGCGGATTTTTTTGTACTAAAGTCACTGCATGACAATCTTGCATATATTCTTTGGCTACTTATTATAATGAAACAAACTGACCAAAATTTTTCCTATAATAAAACAGAAAATGATCTTGCAAGATATCCTTATGCATCGCATCATTCATCTTGCCGCCGATTTCAACTAACGGGCCAACACCTTTTTCAGAAAATGCTCCCTACAAAATAACGGGCTCTCTGCCATGTTTCATTGTAAGATTAACATATCTCGAATCACGCCTTTTGTTTTTAGGACATCAGGAACAGTGCTTGTATTATCTACCAAAAAGATTGAACGTTAATTCATCAGAAAATAATTTTTTTTCTAATTTTCATATGACCAATCTTGGTGTTTCTTGGCAAAGCCAGTCGAACCCTCTGATTATTTTTTACTTATGAGAGGTATTTTAACGATCCTTCCATAAAGTCCTACATCACTTAAACGTTTTAACACGGTAGCCATATTTATTTCAGCAATATTTTTACTTCGTAAATCGCGGTCTATTGCAGCAGCATTTTTATGTGGGTCATTTACTGCTTTTCTCCTGACAATTCCGTCTACTCGAATAGTCATTTTCCGGGGTCTCCCGGACCGTGAAAAATCCTAGAAGCAAAGAAGCAGTATATATATTTTTAAAGAAACATCCACAGTAGATGATTAGCCAATCGATAACTTTGCCGCAATCTCACGAGAAGATTGGTCCTTTAGCGATAAACAAATCACTGGTTAATGAACAATAATTGTTGAAATTGAATTTCAACTATACTATTGACGTTGGTTAATTAACAAACGCGGTCAAAAAATACGTTATCGATAGCAAAAACAAAATATTGACGGAGGGTCAGAAACTTTTGCACACGCGAATTTTCGAATTCCTCCCCTTTGCATCAAATGTTTTCTGTACCCAATCTAAATGATCGCATAGTCAGAGGTCATTTACATATTCCTAACTTTTGAAGCAATTGCGTTTCTTCTTTGTTAATACATTCTTGAAATCAAAAAAAAAAATGGCTGGAAACTTTTGACCGAAACTATAAGTGAATAGGTTTATTCACTGTGATTTTTCATTTTTTTCTCAGGTGTAGCTGTTATTAATATGTGACCGTATATTGTACAGATAATGAAAAATCACAGCTATACATAAAATAATTATGTAATTTTGCAATTTATTTGGAAGATATTTCAAATGTATTTACATATATATTTGCAGCATTTTCGAAATTCGAAAGGAGTCTATATTTGCAAAAGGCATCAAAATGAGTACTTGTATGGAATTCTGCAGGCAAACCTAATTCAGATTATCTTTCTTTAATCACCCCTCTTCTTTCCTTTAAAATGTGCAAGTCCCTCAGTGGCCGAATTCCCTTCGGTAATGTTAAGTGTATGGGCGTTTGATGCATTCTTATATTCAAAATAGCTCCTCAGGGAATAATATTTTTAAGTTCTTTTTTCAGTGATCTCATACTAAAGGATGTCCTTTTCTTTCTTAGTTCTCAAAATATTTCTAAAATTTATGCTGAATTTAATATTTTATGTTTTAAAAACTGACGAATCGGAAGTAAACTTTTAACACTTCATGTAAAATTATGCATAGATTTTAAAATGTTTTGAAAGCTAAGAAAAAGAGAGACATCCTTTAAGAAGAGAACACTGAAAAAAAACGTTAAAGGTATTAATTTCCCGATGAGATATTTTGAATATAAAAATGCATCAAATGCCGTTATACTTAACATTACCGAGGCGAAAATTTCCGCTGAGTGACTAGCACCCTTAAGGCTCCGCTTTACTAAAACTCCCCGATCGCGAAATCCCTTGTTAGCCTATGGGGAAACTTTGAAGCGCGATGACTCATTACCTAATACAATTATTAAAATGCCGTTTTCATCATCACAAAATTGACATTAGATGCCGATGATATGCGTTTTTAAAAATTATCTTCGTAAATTTTAAGTACATGTATAAAATCCCTATAAACTTTGAAATATACATATTGATCACATTTTATCATCTTCTTAAAAATACTTAATAATATTCATGGAGACAGTTTTTAAAAACGCACATAATGGACACTTGACATCTACTTTCTGATGGTGAAAACGGTATTTTAATAATTAGACAGTGGAACCTCACTAATCCGAAATTTCGGTTAATCGAACCGAAATTATTTTCGAAAATTAAAGTATGCCGGATAACGAAATTTTCCGGATTGTAGGTTGAATGTCGGGAAAAACGTGTAGAAGTTATAATTAAACAAAAAGTGGTAGTACAGCATGTCTTTATTCTTTAGACAGCTTGAATAGAATTTTAAAAAAATACTCAATAATGTAAGAGTACAACTGTGTGCACGAATATGAAATGGAAACGTGCACTGTAGGCTTATACGTAGCTACCATCTTTTAAAAGATATTATTTCAAACTGTAGCTCAGTTAACGTTATCTATATTTCACTAAAAAAAAATTTTAAGTCTCTATTATACAAAAATCGGATACAATCCAGAAAATATAGAAAAAAGGTTTAATAATAAAAATGTTAGTTTGATTTAAAAAAAAAAGGTTTAATTCAACATGTATGCACAGCATAAAATTTCAGTATTTTGAAATTTCTCTCGAGTTTTGTAACAGCTTAAATTAATAATATTTCATATTATGAATACAAGTCAAATCCATTAATATTCAAATTCAATATCTAAAAGAGATATCATTCTAACAACAAAATTACATATCCGTAAATTCAATATAAAATTTGGGGTTCCCTATTTGCTCAATTCAGGGGCCCCTTTTCATATATTTTACGGGAAGCACGTGCTTCTCGTGCCAATTCAGTAATCAGGGCCTGACTGCAAAATCCTTTTCTAAAAAGCAAAAAAAGTATTTAATTCAGATAAGAAAAATTTATTTTTCCTTACAGTAGTTTGACTTCGCAAATTATTTACAGAAATTATTTTTCCTCCCCCCATCCCTTCCCCCTACGTTGACGTGGTGACTGCGCTATTATAGATTCGCTATTTTGAACGTTTTCAATGGGTTGCTACGTAATTCCTCATTCTGAAATTCCATTGGATTATTATAAACATCAAAAGCGATTAAACAAGGAATTTTCTTTTTCGAATGTCATGTCGGATTATCCATTATGGGGTATCCTCTAATCCTTAGAATGCCAAATTAGAGGTTTACTGTACTATTACTTACTGTTTACTTACTGTACTGTACTGACTTTACTTATAGCTTTCATTTTTTAACATGCATCTTTTTCTTTTCAATGTTTACCGGAATTTTGTAATCCGGACAAGCACCGGTCCTAATCAGTTCGTATTAGCGGGATTCTACTGTATTAGGTCAAGAGTAATCACACTTCAAAACTTTCCCATAAGTTAACTAAAGATTTTGCGATCGATGAGTCTCAGTGCAGCGACGCCTGCCACACATCTCTTGAACTTGGGAGGTAAACGCAATGAAAGCGAGCTCTGTGATATCTCCCCTCTATACAGGGTGACCAGAAAAACACTAGCCAAATTTTCAAGGGCGGTAGAGGAGACCAAAATAAGTGTTTTTGTCATGCAGTGTATGTCCAAAAATGACGCGTATAAACACAATCTATTGCTGCTTATACACCGTCTTCCGTTGCACCTTTCGAATTAAAACAATGACAAAATTATTTTTGTTACCAGCGCTTAAACGCGCCATTTCCTAACACATGTTCCATGATGAAAATTACGTGTTTAGATTTACTTTATCATTCTTCCCCAAGTCGAAATTCATGCTGGTATTTGTTTGCTAGACTAGCATTAAATGTTGTATCCCATGCTGCTTCCAGCAAAATTACCAACAAGTCATGGTATTGACACATTTAAGCAAAAAAGTGTTGTAAATAGCTTGCCATACAACTACTGTAGAAGTTAGCTATATAGTATTTGATTTCTAGCTAGCATAAAAAAGCAAATAATAGCATGAAAATAAAGCAGATAAAGCATTATATATAGTAATAACTAACCTGTTTTTGTTGCGGATACTAGCATGAATTTCGACCTGGGTTTAAATTTTGATCAGGTATTTTCAGACAATCCAGTCATTATATATATATATATATATATATATTAAAAATGAAAAACAAAGTGTTTTTGAGTCCAGAAAACATTGAAAATTCAGAAAATTTAGGATATTATAACTCGGTAAGTTTTGGTTAAACAAAAATAGATTTTTTTATTATTTACTATTTTACTTGCTAGAGAATGGAAAAATATCTTTAAATATAACTTATAGAACACTGTGGGCGTATAAAGATTTAAATTGTAAACTTTTTAAAAACAATTATTTTCACGTAAACAAATTTTCGTTTGATGACAACCAGTATTGATATAGGTATACATTTTTACTTTCTCCTATTTTTACAAGTAGAAAGTATTGGATTCCTGAAAATTTTCGAAATCCGGTTTTCGATGGATGTACACGTTTTAGGATTCAAAGAACCCAAAAAACACGTTATTACAAAACGTCTGTTAGTTTGTCAGTCTATCTGCCACTCTATCTGTAAACCTGTCTGTGTGTATGTGACAAAAATTTTGTGGGCCCTCTAGCTCAAGAGCTAATTCACGGAATTTCACAAAACTTTAGATTCTATTAGAACTTGATATAAACTAGATCTGATTATTTTTTTGTGTATATCGCTGAACAGGTGGCACTGCTATGCTTCATTATTCACAATTTCCACAGTAACCGTATCTCAAGAACTAATGCAAGGATTTTATAAAACTTTAGATTTAATTAGTACATGATACAGCATGGTGCTGATTAAGTTTTGGTACAAACCGCTCAACAGGTGGCGCTGCTATGGTGCATTATTTGTGATTATTACTATAGCTCTATCTCAAAAACTAATGCACGGAATTTTACAAAACTTTTAGATTCTGTGACACCTTGATATAAACTAGATCTGATTTGTTTTTTATGTATATCGCGCAACAGGTAGCGCTGTTATGCCGCATTATTCACAATTTCCACAATAGCCACACGCAAGAACTAGGCCATGGATTTTCCTAATACTTTATATTTAGTTAATACTTGATATAACATGGTGCCGATTTTGTTTTGGTGCAAATCGAACAAGAGATGGCGCTGTCATGGTGCATTATTCGTGATTATCGCAATAGCTCTAACTCAATAATGTAAGAAATTTTCTAAAGCTTTAGATTCAGTTAGTCCCTGATATAGATTAGTGCTATTTTGTCTTTAGTGTGAATCGCTCTACAAATGGCGGTGATATGCTGCATTTTTCAGGATTTCGCAATAAATGTATCTCAAAAACAAATGCATGGATTTTCATCAAATTTCAGATTCAGTTAGTACCTGATAAAAAATTATCCTGGTTAGTTTTTGGTGTAGATCACCCAAAATGTGGCGTTGTTATACAGATTTATTTTTTAGATTTTGCAATAGCTTTATCTCAAAAACTAATGCACGGATTTTCATCAAACTTCAGATTCAGTTATAAGTTGACATAAGTTGTTGCTGACTAGATTTTGGTTTAAACCATCTAACAATTGGCGCTGCCATGTTACATTTTTCAGGAAGTTTTAACATGCAATAAGATAGAAGAAAGTTTTGGGATTGCCACATCTGATTAGTTTTTCATTGTAACTTACACCTCTAAAACCATCGGTATAGCAATTTGCTATTTCGTCAAATATAAGAAGATACAGCCTATATAACGTTCATATCCAATATTTGTTGATACTGCTTATTTTCTATTAAAACTCGTAAAAAATAACAAAAAGAAATCATTTGTTCAAAAACAAATTGCACTCCAGATTTAGAAAACTAAAAAACAAAAAAAGGTTGTTTTTCCACTTTTAATTCCAAGTAACTCTGAAAAAGAACTAAAGTACAATAAAAAAGCAACGAAAAGAAATAAAATCTGTAAGCCTTATTTTTTTTTTCGTTCTATCTGTATCCTGCTGTATATCGTTGAGAGATTTATTCTAAAAAAATCAACGAATTTCTCTAAAACTTTTATAATGATTTAGTTTATCTTCCTTCTATTAAAGCAAAGTTACAGCAAAAGATTTTTAAAGGTTAAATCCTATTGCTTCGGTGCTGTTAAGAAATAATTCCGGATATCCTTAAGGGTATCTTTTTAATTCTATATTATTATTACATAATTTAATGTGTTAGAACTTGACAAATAACGCTAGTCAACAAATTTTAACCTTTTTTCTGTTACCTGACTCATAAATGGGCGCATTTAGCTAATTTTAGGACGCTGAATTCAATGGAATAATTAGATTATCTCAATGACGTCACACTTATTAGATATGTAACGATTACGTAAAAACATAAGTGGAATATTTGGCAAAAATTAACCGTTTGAAATAAAAACAAGATTTAATATTTATAAGTAAAATATATTTCTTGATTGCTTAACGCAAACTATGAACTAATACGAGCATGAAATTGTTGCATAGAACCTCATAATGTTAATATTGGCAATGCTATTTTTCAAAGCAGGATGATGCCTTTCTTGATGATCGAGCTGATCGTTTTGATAGTTACTTTTAGCAGCAAAATGCATACAAATAAAAGTTTTAACCTACATATCATTTCATTTCCTTATTATTTAATAATAAAATGTAAATTATAATTAGCATTTTTACCACGTGTTTTACCACGCGTGAAAAAATTAAATGTTAAATTTTGAAAAACCCTGTCGTGATAGAAAGTTTCTGATACCAGATTCCAATTCTCCATGCAAAAGTACATATACAGGGTAAATACATATAAGTAATGGGACAAACTTTAAAGGGAGGTAGGGGACATGACAAGAATTCAGAATTGCATTGCAACCCATGGTCGGAATCGTCATGGGAAAGTAGTACATGTACAAAGGACGAAGAGACACAAGACTGAAATCATCTGAAATAATTTATTGGTCAACGATATTACATTTACTGTAGTAGATGATATGTGAAAATGTTACAAAAGATGTTCAAAGTTTCCGCCATTGCTAGCGATGCATGTATTACACCGTCGAACCATGGATTTGCGGACTTGCTCAAATACCTCAAAAACACGAACAGCACAACCTACCGACGAACAAAGACGTTTCCGACCATGGGTGGCTATGAAATTCTGAATCCTTGTGATGTCCCGTACCTCCCCTTTAAGTCTGTCCCGTTACTTCTCGGACACCCTGTATTTGATTATATACAGTTATACATTTGATTATATACAGTTATACAATATACAGGGTGTCCGAAAAGTCTGGAAACGGCCGAATAACTCGAGAAATACATATGAGATTGAAAAACGTAAATATACGTGTTAAATATTTTTAAATAAGCTACTCTGTGATACCAAATTTGACCTTCGAAACCGACCCCCTGGGGGTCAGAGGGGGTCCAACTTTGAAATCTTAAATTATAACCCCCATTTTTTATTGCAGATTCGGATTCTACGGACAAAAATACGTAACTTTTGTATTTGATGTTTATTTCAAATCTTCGTTTATCACAATGTAATCGAGCATATTAAATCGATACATCTTCGCGCTTTTCCAACGGGATTTTCCCTAATCGAAACTGATTGGGCAGAATTTTTGACGTCAAATTCCTCGTCTTTTGTAGGAATAGCGTTTCCTGAAAATCACCCGTGGTGATTATTTCAATAGTGCTACACTGTTAAAAATTTGACCCATTTGCTGCAGCGTCACTCCACCGCTATAATAGAATATCTCTTTTGTGACCAATGAGAATGCTCCATAACACAGTAAAGTAATCGTTTTCTATAAAAGCGGTGGAGTGACGATGCAGCGAAAGTGTCATTTTTTTACAGTGTACTTTACTGTGTTATGGAACATTCTCATTGGTCATGAAAGAGATATTCTATAAAAGCTGTGGAGTGATGCTACAGCAAATGGATAAAATTTTTAACTGTGTAGCACTACCGAAATAATCGGCACGGGTGATTTTCAGGAAACGCTATTATTGCAAAAGACGAGGAATTTGATGTCATAAATTCTCCCCAATTAGTTTCGATTAGGGAAAATCCCGTTGGAAAAGCCGAAATATGTATCGATTTAATATGCTCAATTACACCGTGATAAACGAGGATTCGAAATAAACATCGGCCCCACCAGTGGCCGAGAGGTTCAGACCTCTCAACTGGTAGACGGCAGGTGCTGGGTTCGAACCCAATCGCGGCTGTCGCCCTAACCGTTCGGAGTTTTCGTGGTTTTCTTCGAACCTTGCGTAAATACGGGTTAGGTTCCCTTAGAAAGACCCCCACGAAGGGCATTCCCCCCTGGTCCTATATCCCATTAGTGTAGATAATCGGACGACAAAAATAAACCAAACCAAACCGAAATAAACATCAAATACAAAAGTTACGTATTTTTGTCCGTAGAATCCGAATCTGCAATAAAAAATGGGGGTTATAATTTAAGATTTCAAAGTTGGACCCCCTCTGACCCCCAGGGGGTCGGTTACGAAGGTCAAATTTGGTATCACTGAGTAGCTTATTTAAAAATATTTAACACGTATATTTACGTTTTTCAATCTCATATGTATTTCTCGAGTTATTCGACCGTTTCCAGACTTTTCGGACACCCTGTATATAGCATATATATTGATGTTGTATATTTAGTTAGAAAATCATTATAATCAATCATCCAATTCAAAATTTAAAATTTTATAATACTTAATAAATCAATTACTTACTATTATTATGAATGTTTTTCATTTAATAAAATATTTCAAATTTGACTCATCTACATTGAGAATATGCAAGGCATCTCCCAATAGATATAATGAATTTAAGTAATTCATAATAAAAAGCATATAATCATTTAATTACATTTATTTCTTCAAGGTGGCAGCATTAAAGCAATTTATAGGATGATGGAGTGGTTTCATTGTACTGGAGAGCACTTATCCAATGTAATGAGGTTTATTTATTAGGATTGAGACTTCCTGGTCTACTTTTTGCTGTGTCCTTGTATACTTTACTTTTTTTGGCAAAAGTTGCTTGTAGTCATGAAGTGCTGTTTTTTTCTGCATCATTTAGGGGATGGCTTTTGTGTTTTGGTATAAAATATGAGTTTCCTGATCCAAAGCCAAGAGGCTCTATGCGGTCCAACAAGGAGATCACGAGACCTCCGATCCTAGAGGAACCAAGTGACGACCAGTCGCTACGACAGCGCCATTGCCGGCCACTAAAGGCAGTCCTGCAGGTGATAGGCACAGCCTACCCTCTCACCAACCAGTTCGGAACCGTCCGTATAATAAGTATGTGATTTGTCTATTCTATCCATTTCAATCTTGTGTTGTGATTTTGTGTGAATGTTTTTATTCACATTATTTTGGTTTTATGTGTGCTGATAATCCCAAATTCCTATTATTTTGCTTTTCAAGGCTAATGCGAAGATGAAACCACACACTTTATTTGTAGTTCTATAGTATTTGGGATCTGAGGAGTCTACTGTAGTCCTGCAAATTCCAAATATTCCTTTTAATTCATTTTTTTTCATTTCTTGTTGGTATATATCATTTTACAATTAATGGTCGTATATATGCACACTATACGGCCAAAGGTGACTGACCACTTGCGATTTTAGACATTTTGATAAATATCTAGAACAATACATGAAGGATTATTCTGAAAATCTAAATGTGTACACATATTAAAACAGGTCATACATTTCCGTGTTCAACCCCTATTTTTGTTTAATTTCTTTTTGCTATAAGGGTGCGAATGTACTTTACTCTCCTTCTTGGCGCGATTTTTAAAAATCGCCAAATTGGCGCGTTTTTGCGTCTTGTGTCCCGGAGCGTCTTTCTCCAAGGCCCGCCACACACTACAGAGACATACGTCAAAAATCGTGCAATATGACGCAATCAAACCGGTTTTTTCTCTCTTATCACTGTGAAATTGTCCATGTCGTACGTTTTTTCGTTCAATGTTTGGCCTGCCACAGACCTGTCATACATTGAGCGAAAAAACATGACACACTGTTAAAAATTTGAAACTTTTGCTGCATCGTCACCGATTAAAAAAAAATTTCACAATAAATATATAAAACCATTGACTTTCTAATATACTAATAATAAATAATATACTAATAAATCTAATTTCTAATAATAAAACTTTATATGCACCAGTTTCTAAAACAAACAAAATACAATAGCCATAAAAAAAAATTCACTTACCTTTACTTATTTACATTACGGAATCCTACAAAGAGGATACTTTATTTTATTTATAATTTATCCAAGAAAATACATCACGCGTTCCAAATTAAAAATCTATCCAACGAACTAAAAGAATTATTTCTGCTTCCAGATATCGTTTCATGCGGCAGACGATTCAGTAATTACAAAATTTGATGCAATGTTTTCATCTAATGTCCGGTATTCAGGCACATTTTGCGAATACAGAGATAACAAAACGAGATTGAACAATCAGAAAACGGCATTCAAAGTTTTTGCTTTTTTAAGTGAGCGAATTTTCTGATTGGTCAATTTCGTTTCGCTAACAGCACAAAATCTATCCAGATTTCTGCTATGAAAAATACTTTTGTTCCTTAAAATACTCAGCGTAAAAAACTATTTAAGCACTGTAAAAATTTAAAAAAATGAATTTTAAAAAGACACTGCGTACATTCAAGCGAATTATTTTAAATTGGGGAATTTCTTATTTGTGTATTTTACAGATATTATTTATATCAATAAACAGTCACAAAAATAATTGTGTACTTATCAGCGCCGTGCGAAAGGGGGGGGGGCGAAGATGGCAGTTTTACGGGCGCAGAAATTTATACTACCAACGTCATTTTTAGCTTGTCACAAGAAAAAGTTCGGGGAGGGGGCGCCAAATTGAGACTTTGACCCAGTCGCAGTTTCCTCTTCGTACGCTTCGTTCCATACTTAAAAATTCGGGAAAAACAACTACTTACTAGAGATAAAAATTACAGAAAAGGAATTTTAAAATTTTGCTGCGTAAATTTGCACAAAGTTATATAAATTTTACAACTTACGTTCGTGAATTTTACAAATATTTTATTTCTAAAATTTAGTAAGGATATTTATCAAATAATATAATTTCTATATCATATAATTTCTATAATTTTAAACTGAAACAGTATGACTGCATTAAAACAACAACAAAAAAATCAGTGGATCCACAAAACTCGCTGTGCAGGAATCAGTAAAATGCATGAAACTCGACGACGCCGCAATAACTAACGTGTGTATGAGCGCTTCGCGCCCATTAAAACTAAAAAAACATCAGTGGATCCACGAAACTCGCTGTGCAGGAATCACTAAAATGTACGAAACTCGTCAACGCCGCAGTCACAAACGTGTGTATGAGCGCTTCGCGCCCATTAAAACTAAAAAAACATCAGTGGATCCACGAAACTCGCTGTGTAGGAATCACTAAAATGCACGAAACTCGTCAACTCCGCAGTCACAGACGTGTGTATGAGCGCTTCGCGCCCATTAAAACTAAAAAAACATCAGTGGATCCACGAAACTCACTGTGTAGGAATCACTAAAATGCACGAAACTCGTCAACTCCGCAGTCATAGACGTGTGTATGAGCGCTTCGCGCCTATTAAAACTAGAAAAACAACAGTGGATCCACGAAACTCGCTGTGTAGGAATCACTAAAATGCACGAAACTCGTCAACACCGCAGTCACAGACTTGTGTATGAGCGCTTCGCGCCCATTAAAACTAAAAAAAACATCAGTGGATCCACGAAACTCGCTGTGCAGGAATCACTAAAATGCACGAAACTCGTCAACACCGCAGTCACAGACGTGTGTATGAGCGCTTCGCGCCCACTAAAACTAAAAAAACATCAGTGAATCCATGAAACTCGCTGTGCAGGAATCACTAAAATGCACGCAACTCGTCGACGCCGCGGTCACAGACGTGTGTATAAGAGCTTCTCGCCCATTAAATCTAAAAAAAAACATCAGTGATACCACGAAACTCGCTGTGCGGGAATCACTAAAATACACGAAACTCGTCAACGCCGCAATTAGTAACGCATGCATGAATGCTGCGCGTCTATTAAAAGAAAACAAAAAAATCGCTGGTTTCACGAAACTCGCTAAGTTAGAATTCCTAAAATGCACAAAACTTGTCAAAACTGCGTTAACTAACGACACTATATAACCGAAAAATTATTCTCTGGATGCTCAAAAGTCGCATTGAAGAAATTTCTAAAATGAGCAAATTTGAGGTTATTAATGCAGATATCCAACTATTAAAATCTTTGTAAATTTGTACGAAAATACGGGATAAAATTTTGAAATATATATATTTTTTTATGTATTTATGGTACATATATATTGCGCGAATTTTTAAATAAAAAAGAAAGTTTTTCTGAAATAGGAATTCACTTTCAGTAAAATTAACACATCATCTCAATTTTTTAAATGAAATTGATAAATCATAACTTAAATCATTGAATATTTATTTCGAGAAATTTATTTCGTACCGCATACTTGTCTCCAAATGTATGTTATTATTTATTAAAATAAGAAATATCTTTAAAATAAAACGAAAAAAAGGCCGGGAAAATATAGTCATACATGTATAATGCAATCTCCTTTTTTAATTCAAACAATAATAGACTGATGTAACAATGAGATTTCATAAAAGCCAATCAAACAAAAGATAAGAAACCGTGCAATCCGGTCAAACCGATCAAAATTCCTGAACTAACAACTGTAGGCGTAGAAAGAATTCAGAAAACGATCCGGTAACAAGAAAAAGCCATCAGAAGTGTCCAATCAGAAACGGCTTAGAAATCAGTACATTACGTAAACCGAAGCACTCCTTAGGGTTGCCATATTGAAGATCCGAGTGGAGAAAATGAAAATGCACGGTTGCCATGTCGAAACATTTATCGCTAAAAAAAAAAAGTCGCCTTGGCGAAGGAGAGTAAAGTACATTTCACCCGCTATAAGTATTGGTCCTATCAAAAACTTGTCAGTATAGAAGTTGTACATATTATTAAGAAGATGTATAGTAAATTTAATCGGATTTGATATTTTAAGAATTGACGAAGTTATGAATTTTTTTCTTCTTCCGCCTCCCCCCCCCCCCCCTCCACTCGATTTGTTTTCGGGGTTTTTTTGAGATAAGTGTTGCTTTTATCAAAAACTTGTAAATACAAAAGTTTTAGATAATACTAAGAAAATTTATAATAAATTTAACTGGATTTGAATAATGAGAATTGACTAAGTTATGAATTTTTTTCACCACTTGAGTCCACTTTTAACTTATCAAATGTCTGTCATACATAAACTTTTGACCCATTTTTTAGAAGTAATATAATCTTTAAACTGATTCGCTAACTATTTTAATTAAGAATTTATGGTGTTTTTTCGGTTTTCAAATAAAACCTCCCTATTTCCACCACTTTGGTCCTATTTTGTCCATTAACGAACTTGACCGAGATTTTATGCCCCTTGATTTTATATATCAGTTTGGAAAAGATTGGAGCAGAATTATAGAAGTTATCGTGTCCATAAAAAATGGTATATACATATATATAATGTTTTCTAATGATGTTAGTTTTGGGATCTATGTGTCATGATCGGTGTAGATCTGCAAAAGAAATTCAGAAATTTCAACATAAGAGCGACCGCAATAGGTAGTATTTCATAAGAAATCTATCTAAAAAGTGGGCGGTCACCTTTGACCATAAAGTGTATTTGATTTATGCCTTCGCTAAGTTTTTGAAATTGATTTAAAAAATATTCGGATTTTTTAATTTTTTTTTTTAATTTACTTGATAAATACTTAATAATTTTACTTGAGTATTTTAAATTTAGTTAAGTACATTTTTTAAATTATTTTAAAATTACATATAACGGTGCTGACATTTATATAGCGGTATAATAATTATAGATTAACAATTTTGACTTATTAATTAAGAATAAAGTGTTTTAAAATAGATATTAAACGAAAAACTGTGTGATCGGCGATCACCCTTACCCACTTGTTAATGTTAATTTCGAAATACTGAAGATAATTATACAAAATTATCCCAAAATAGCATCTTTCCTATTTTAATACCTTGCTACTAGGCTTTTTGTTTAGCTTAGTTTTACTTTTATACAAACAGGTACTTTAAATTTTTGGCTAGTTAATGTATTTAGCCACACAGTATAATAAATTAAAGAAAATCGATTAATTCTGAGAAAATTATTTATAAAATAAATCTATTATCGAAGGGAATTATTTTCTATATTTCTATTTTATAATAGTTTTCATTTTAAGATATCTCCGAATTAACTTCGAATAGTAAATTATTTATATATCACAAAAAAATATCCATATTAGCAGTTAAAGAAAAGTAATTTTCTATGGAAAAGTTGTTTATCTATATTCTTTTCACTAACATTCGCTGCAACTTTTCAAAAGAGCTTTTCTTTTTTGCTGCAGATTATTTTTAAACTTTTGATTGAAAAAGATGAACCGAAAAGAGTTTTAAAAGTCATATGTTTTGAAATTATATGTCTTTGATAATAAGAAATAATAATAGGAAAGAACATTTTTTTTAATCAAATTTACCCCTTTTTTAATTTCACTTCCAAAAAGGAATGAAATGAAATTTTTGGTTCTTTGTCCATTCTGTATTTTAAAAAAATTTTCATTCCAGTAGTTTCTTTAATACAACTACTAAAATTTCAAAAAGTTGTCCTTAACTTTCAAATGACTAATAGTAGGACAATTTTCTATTGAATCTTTAATCAGTAATAAAATCAAAACAGTCGTGAGAACTGAAATTATTTGATTTACCAATACAAGTTATTTATAAACATATTCAGCGTAACAATTGAGATATTTTTCATGCTGGCATATGAGCTTTTCTATTCTATCTTCAAAAAAGTTACAGCTTCATCTTGAACCAGGCCTTCACCTGAGTATGAAGTTCAGGTTTGTATAAATATGAAAATGCTATCCACTCAATCATTTCTTCAAATCGAGAAAAGTTGGCAGTCAATCGAACACAATTCTATTTCGTAATAAGAGTATTCTGGCACTTCCCATTTAAATGTTGAAAGATACTGGCAAGTTGAAAAAGGACATTATGATCGGGCATTGTTTATATGCATGTACAGGGTGTCCAGTAAATGACTGACCCATTTTGAATGTAAATAAAAAAAAACGGTTTGAGAAAAAAATACGCGGTTTGCTGTATTGTAACTAGAAAATCAATTAATTTTTAAACATGTAGTTCGTTAATATAGTTCGAATTTCGGCCAAAATATCGCGCTGGCAGCAACCGGTTGTTTGAATACAGACATGACTAATTTTCATAAATATGAGCTTATCGGCTGAATCAATCTATATGTAGTCGAAACTGAATCTATATGTTGAATCGACTCTCAACTCAGCTTCAGAAATAGGGTATGTTGGTTGGAAAAAATTTTAAAATAATATTTATGACTGAACAATCTATATTATACTTAACCTCCTCAGTCCTCAGACTGGGATATTATTTTAAATATTATTGTATTACATTAACAAAGTGCATGTTTTAAAATTTATTGATATTCTAATAACAATACAGCAAGCCGCACATTTTTATCTCAAACTATTTTTTTTTTGGGGGGGGGGGGGGTTATTTACATTCAAAATGGGTCAGTTATTTATTGGACACCCTGTACTATTACCATGCTTCGTCTTGCTTCATTACGTTTGGTAGTAGACTCAATCGAATAAGTCATGTTAATGTATTGCTATCTCAGTTGTAATTGATATGTTTGCCATTACAGTGCTAGATGCTATTATGAGGAATGTGCGTCATTATGCAGCGCGCAACTCCACCTCTATCGAATTATCGACTTCTTCACAGACCAGGATGCAGTTCCACAGACCATCACCTCATAGAGTTGTCGGCTGTAAATCCAGGATTAGACGAAGATCAATTAGTATATGAAAATGCAACTGGTCTGTCAAGTGATATCTTGCTGGAAACCATTTCCAGACGGGCGTTTAGTAGATCATCGGTAGGTTTATGATTGCGTTTTCTTGAACTTAATGCTATGAAAACATAGAGGATTGGGAACAAAAAAAAAATGGTTCTAAAATCGGGTTATCATGTATTTTCCAGCGAGATGTGACTTAACAGATCAATTTCATTTTAACATGCAAATCGAATTTTAACTAATCCTGGAATTTCAACCGTCGACTCAATGAGTTAATGGTTTGTGCAGTCGCCTGCAGATCTATCAGTGACTATCGGAAGTTTAAAAGAAATCTTGCATATATTTACTGCGCTGGTTTTACAATATCTAACATTTTCTGAAATTTGTCTAATTCTATAGAGATTTAGACTTGTTTATTTTTGAAGCAAAAATAAACTCGCATTGTTTTGTTGATTCACATACAGACGCCGATCCAGTGGCGTGGTCGGTAGCGTGTGCTCCTCCCACACCGCTGGACCCTGGTTCGAGTCCAGCCAGCGGCATGGGTGTGCGGGTGTTGTCCCTGTGATGTGTATTAAAATGTATGTACTGGATTTCTTGTAATAATAAAGTGTTCTGTATTTGTTTCTGTGGTTTGTGGATCATTCGAGGTAACAGCCATTTGTAGCTATAGACCTCAAAAGCATTGTTACTCAAACCAAAAAATCACATACAGACATGCGTGATTAATTGGTTTATTTTCGCTATAAACATTGTCAGTGACAATTTATACATTATAAAAAAGGCTGCAAATGTACATTGCTACAATTCTAGCAAAATAATTTAATTATATGTTGAAACTGATTATACATACAAGCACTTTGTTAAACAAAAAAATATAGTCAATCAGGGTAACTTTGCGGGAAAATAATGTAATTTTGCTCCACCTTTACGAAATCTTGCTCCATTCTGCCATGGCGGAATCTTGACGAATTAGTTCTGTTATCTATATTTTGAGACCAAAACTTTGTCCTAACTCAAGTGATGTAGCATATTTCATCTTTTTCTCTCTTGGCTCAAAGTTACCCTGATAGGTCAAAGTTATCCTGATTGACTGTATCTAAAACAGTAAGTAATTGAAAACTAAATTTTAAAATAACAAATTTTTTCATCACAAAGAAACACATATTTTTGCCTAAATAACATGAAAAATAAAAGAAATATGCATAGGGTAGTGAGTAAAATTAAATATATACAGGGTGAGTCATAAATATCGAAACAATAGGCTATCTCCTTAAATATTGCCTCTAGACCCATACTTCCAATTGCAAAATTTCATCAAAAAAGGTAAATGTTTTGATCAGATAAGTTGCAACTCCATGGGGGTCTATTTTAAAATATACGAAAATTAAATTTTTATACGATCCCCAGAGGATAAAACTTCTAATTGAAAAAATTTTCCTTATCCATTCCTGAATTGAACAAAAAAAATTTCATCTTTATATCTCCAAAACTCAGAGAGTTATGACAATTTTAATAAATTGTGAGGTTTCAAGGGATCAGACACAAATTAAAATGCGTGTAATTGAAGAAACAATGTTGCTGTAAGTTGTCCAGGAAACATTTGTTTTATTTATTTAGAGTTAGAATTTGGAATGTTTTGTGATGGTTAACTATATAACTTGTAAGCATTATCACATCATAAGCTTTCTTAATAAAATATATTTTTTTTTCAAAAAAAAATTAGAGTAAATTAAAATTGTTATAACTCAAAATATTATTTGTCGCGATGAATTTTTTTCTTTTGATTACCGTAATTTCGGAAGTATAAGCCGCGAATCAAACAATTCTTTATGGACCCAGAAATCTTATTTAGTGATTGAAGACAAATATTTACGTCAATCTAAGTAGTAACGTTTGTTTCTTAACCTTTTCAGACCTGAGGTACACAAATGTGTACCTCCATTCTTTTCCTCATAAAAACTAAACTATTCAATTTTTTTGCATTTTTACTTTACTTCTATACAGGTGAATGTTTTTTCTTTTAAAACAAAACCAATAAATGTCAGTACTGATGAATAGTACTTCATAAAATAAATATTATTTCCATCCGAGTTTCGAAAATACCTTCAAGACATCCTGGGCTAGAAAGTAAGAAATATTCATGATTATTTAACTTGAATACTTTACAATAAAAAAATTTGAATAATAAAAAAGAGAATTTTGTTATGGCGCTAATTTATATTACTGATAGTTAAACTCATGTTTTAAGGGGATAAGTACTTTTTTTATCCATATTTGTAAACTTAAATTACCATTCACCTAAATTACTAATTTCAGAAAAATGACTCTTTCTGTCATCTATGGTGTCATTTTGATTATGCAAAAGCAATAAATATATAGTTTTCGAGTTATTTTATGCTCAGGTCTGAAGAGGTTAAAAAATTCTGGGTCGAAAAAGAATTGTTTGATCCGCGGCTTATACACCCGAAATTTACGGTAAATGAAAACATCGAATTTTCAATTTTGATTCAGCATTTTAAATATTATTTAAAAAAAATAAAAGTATTTAAAATAGCAATTTTAAAAAAATGCAATTTTTGCAAACAAATCATATTTTTAAAAGTAAATTTTGTGAGGTGAAAACTTCTTTCAGCGCGTTGGGAATTTTTTTTTTTTAGGTGTTAAAAAACTATTGAATTAGCAGGACTATTACCGTAAC
This sequence comes from Maratus speculifer, assembly GCA_964019185.1. Classification (NCBI taxonomy): domain Eukaryota; kingdom Metazoa; phylum Arthropoda; class Arachnida; order Araneae; family Salticidae; genus Maratus; species Maratus speculifer. The sequence continues at coordinate 339,254,163 of OZ025293.1, read as the reverse complement.
CGAAGGTTATTGACTTACGTCAGTTTAAAAATGAGAAACACTGAAATAAAAGCATCTGATGCAGAAAAGTGCATTTAGTTTTAAACAAAGATGGGCTCCTAACGTTTAAATGCTTTTTAAAAGTTTCTAGGTAATTAACTCCGTCTTGTATAGTTTTGCTTTCAGATTTTGTTTAAGTTTTGCCATTCTCGCCTTCTTTAATTACTATTTAAACGCGTCAGTTGATTTAAACCTCATTTTTTTATCACGCCGATTTCAATTTTTTTTCATTGTTTTATCCCTGTCAACTTCATATTTTTCTTGTTAAAATGCTATTACACGAAACGTAAAAGGTACCTCTAATTACGAGCCTCGAAACTGACAGACGGTAGGTGCTGGGTTAGAACCCAATCGCGACCGTCGGCCTAACCGTTCGAAGTTTTCCGTGGTTTTCTTTGAACCCTGGATTTCTTTGCGTAAATACAGGTTAGGTTCCCATAAAAAGACCCTCACGGTTGGCACCCTTCCCCTCACGGCCTATATCCCTATTGTAGATAAGTGGCCGGCATAAAAAAAAATCTCAAGATGTTAACTGCTGTAAGCGGTCTCAAAGGCCGCTGCTTTTTTTTTTTTTTTCTTTTCTTTTTTAGAATTTAACATACAGTTTTCAGTTTAACTACAAATACATTTTTAATTTTGTTTAATTTGTAAATCAATTATCCACTTTAAAAGAAAAACAGGTGTTTAATGAATCTTTGGCATATTTAATTTAAACGTTTTAAGTTGAAATTATTCAATTAAATTTCTTAAAAGATGTTTGGTTCGAATGCATTAAACCTTGATCAATTAAACACATTTATAACGAAACATTAGTGGGAGCTTAGCATAAAAAAAATACGAAACAGAAACGTTATACTCTTAAACTTTAACATTCGAATAAATATTTTTGTTTTTTTTAAATGCCGTTTGGAATAAATAAACTACTCGGATGTAGCAATCGGAGGACTCTAAGGATACGAAATTCCGTGCATTAGTACTTGATATCACTGAAATCGTGTAAATAATACAAAATTTATTATAACAGCGCCACCCGAAAGATGATTGATACAAAAACGTAAACAAAACCAATTCATGTCAAAAAGTAACTGAATCTGACTTTTTATTAAAATTCCTGCATTAGTTCTTAAGGTAGTGCTATTGAAGAAATCGTAACGAATTCAGTGTTTCAGAGCCACACTTGGAGCTATATACAACAAAATATAAACAACATCAATTCATGTCAAGGACTAACTGAATCTGAAGATTGATGATATTCCTTGCATTAATTCTGGAGATACAGCTATAGCGGAAATCGCACAAAAGCCTATACAGTAGGGTCGCCTGTTAAGCGATTCACACCAAAAACTAATCAGCACCAATTTATATCAAAGACTGAATAAATATAATTTTTTATTAAATTCCGTGGATTAGTTCTTGAGATAGCACGCTCACAATATTTATGTCATATACAGAGATACAGGAGCAGTGACTCACAGACAGACATTTTGTAAAATCATGTTTTTTGATATCTCTGAGCCCTAAAACGTGTGAATCGTCGAAAACCGGAATTCAAAATTTTCATGAATCCAATACTTTTCTTTTGTAAAGATAGAAAAAAGTAAAAATAGGTTTAAAACCACATAAATTTTGAAGCTGAATAGTAAAAACTAAATGTTTGAAAATATTTCTGTGTAATTTATTAAAATATATATCCATTAACATTAAAATATATATTAAAATATATTCCATATAACTCAGTTAATAGAACTGTCATTGTCGCTATTACTATTTTTACTAAACTTATTGCCTGCTGCAATAAGTTTTAAAGACACGTTTAATGAGAGTTTAATTAATATCACTTAATTTAATAACACTTTTAATAAGTGTTTAATAAGACGGTCCGGCCAATAGGTCGTGCCAGTTACGAGCCTGGCGCCAAGCCCGAGTTATTGCAAACATCTAGCATATTTCAAGGAAGTTTAAAGCAAAAACCTACACGCTTTTATTTTATATCTAAAAGTTAAAGTATTGTCTTGGATCGGCATTTAATAATGCGTAAATTAATGGTCGATCCCTAAATTGTATTTCAAATGAGCTGATATCGCTGCGCTCAGAGGTATGCTTAAGTGGTGTAAGTCACGAATTTTGGATTTTAATATCTTTTAGGGATTTGCAGATATCAAGATGATTTTTTTTTTGTTCGATTCAGGGATGGGTAAGGAAAATTTTTCTAATTGGAAGTTTTATCCTCTGGGGGCCGTATAAAAATTTAATTTTCGTATTTTTTAAAATAGACCCCCATGGAGTTGCAACTTATCAAAAAATTTACCTTTTTTGATGAAACTTTGCAACTGAAAGTATGGGTCTAGGGGCAATATTTAAGGATATAGCCTATTGTTTCGATATTTATGACTCACCCTGTATATACGTATGGGTATTCCGGTAACATCGGAGACTCCTTTGTAATAAGTTTTGTCACATTAGTTAAGGGTTAACTACTGTTTGCGGTGTCACAGACCACAGTTTTTTTTTTTTTTTTTCCATGATTTTGCTTGCAGTTTTCAGTTTAACAATATATACTAATGAAATTCACTACAGATTCTAGTTTAACTCTTCATATTAATTTCGTTAAGAGTTTAGCACTAGAGCTAGAGACTTCAGAATAAGTGAGTTTTAATTATAATATTTTTATACAGAAAATTTAGAACAGAAACAGGCTTTTACATAAAACATTCGTTTTAGTGGAAATGGGGCAAAACCTCTCAGTAATGGGACAAAAAATGCGCACACCATTGCAGGTTTTTACTTCAACTAGTGAGTCAAAGCTATGCAGAGCAATTGTTTTTTTAAATTGCTTTTTCCCATAAGCCTGTAATTTGGCAGGATGTTCACTAATAGTTTCACTTGCCTAAGGTTCTAATGCAACATATTAATTAATCATTACTAATCAACATATTAATCAATCATTTAGACCAACAATAGCACCAACTTATATGGGTCCATGGGTCCACCCCTCCTAATAATTTGATCTCTACGTCCACCCAATTTCAATTGAATTAATTCGTAATTTATTTTTTTAATTAAAAAACTTCTGAAATGAAATTTGGTTTTATTAATGTTCTTAAAATAATTTTGTTTAAAAAATAGTAAGAACGTTAATTAGATTTGCAGGAGCATCACTGAAAACCGCTTCAGCGAATACATCGTTAAATTTTTCACGAAAACAAATTTCCTGCATATTTTGCTATTTGTTTTGATGTCTTAATTGATAAAACACTTAGATGACTAAATATATATGCTTTTCTTAGTTTTTTATTTTTTTCCTCTTTCAATAGTTAACAATTCCAATCTTATTTAAAATAAATGTTAATGTATGTATAAGAAAGAACTTATATGAGCATAATTTAATAAAATTATATATAAAATTATAATTAAATTATAACAATTTAAAAATTTGTTTAGAAAAAAATAATTTAAAGTAGAATTATCTTTAGTCATTCGCTCCTCTCCACCACCCCCCTGCTCTCTCTTTCTCCACTCACATACGCACAAAGGTGAAAAAATTATACTATACGTGTATTTTACTCAAAAGTTTGAGCCCACCCAATATTTTTGAAAAGTTGGCGAAACTGTAGTCCAATGCGTTCTTTAAAAATCAAAATTTATGGAACGTGCTTATCTTCTCCCCCCCCCCCCCCACCAACCTTATCCTTTTCGTTCACGAAGCTAAAACAATACTACAAATACCAATTCATTGATTTTAAACAAACAAAATGACATAACAGATGACAGAAAAAATAACTTAACGAAATTGATAATCTAGGGGTCTAGTATTATAGGTTCATAAACAGGGATCTAAAATTACAAATCCCCTTAAAAAATAAATTTAACTATCACTAACCTAAATTAACACAATCACTTAAATATTTAAATTAAATAATTATAAAAATTTCTCAATTTCTTGACCACACTGTCTTGAAGTCATTTTGGAAACTCAGCTCAAAATATTTCTTTAATGAGGAAATCAGAATAGATGTTACCATTTCCTGGTTTGCATTTAAAAGCAAAAAACATTCACCTATTAAGAGATTAAGTCAAAATGTAAAAGTTAATGTTAAGTCAAAACGTATTTTTACAACAGTACTGCGGGATTTTACCCCAACTAGTGTGTCAAAGATACGCAGAGCAATGCTTTTTTTTTAAATTGCAATTTTTCACCGGACTATAATTTGACAGATTGTCCGTTAGTGGTGGCACTTGCTTAAGGTTCTAATATAACATATTATTCAATTCTTACATCAGTTAAGACTAATGTGTTCGTTAAACATCAAAATTTATGAAAAGTGCGTATCTTTACCTGTTGGTTCTCTTCATTCATGAAGCAAAAATGATACTATAAATACTCATTCATGATTTTAAAAAAAGAAACTAAATGACATTATAGATGACAACAAAAAAAAAAAAAAAGAACTTTTTGGAAATTAATATTTTAGGAGTCTAGTATTTTAGATTCACAAACAGAGATCTAAAATTATAAATCCTCTTAAAAAATCAATTTAACTATCACTAACCTAAATAAACATAATCACGTTTTACGCAAATGAATGCTTTTCAAATCCCCAAAACTTTTTATAGAAAATGATTAAAATTAAATAATTATGAAAATTCATCGATTTCTTGACGACACTGTCTTGAAATCATTTTGGAAACTCAGATGAAAATTTTTTTTCTTTTAATGAAGAAATCAGCATAGATGTTACCATTTGTTGGTAACAGTACACAACAGTTTGTTGGTGCGTGCTCAGAAGATTTTGCATGGAGTAGGTCTCATTGAAGACAGGAATTTTAAAATAATACAGTTATTGCAATATTATTGTGGTTCAAAACAGCAAAAATCAGCGACTATATTTCTTCAACCTTCCAAAGCATGGTTTTCGTAACAGAAATACATACCTGTGTTCACTCAGATAAAATTTAAAATATTCTTCAGATATTATTTTAATATGAATGGCAATTTTAAATTTATTTGAAAACATCTATGGTCCCGCGCAACGCAGGGGGATCAGCTGGTATTTATGTAAAACAATAGTCTATTTCAAAAAAAATTACATCGAATCACTTTTATTGAAACAATTTTATACAGACAGCTTCAAACTTAAAAATCAGCATCAGGGACATGAGACCAGAGCCCGCTTAAGACTTAGAAGTAGGGGAAGCCCGATGTCAGACAGGGGCCCCTATTACTCAACTATTTTTTTTTTTAATTTATTGCATGCTTAAATATTTTGAAATTTTATAATAAAAATTTCGAGTAAATATAACACTATTAATATTAAATTTAAACTAATTTCCTATATCCATATGAAAGATTATTTTATGATATAGATAATTATATATAACCAAATAATTTTGTCATTTACCAATGTAGAACTACAATTAAGAATTAACCTTCACCTTGGATTTCAAAATACGTTAAAAACAGTTTTGCAAGGAAAAAAAGTTCTTTTTTTTTCTCTGATTGTATTTTTTTCTTTCTAAAAAGTAGCTTTGAAAAGCATTTGGGGGCCCTTTTGTATTTCAGTGGGTAAGCACGAGCTTCATGGGCCTATTCGGTAAACAGGCCCTGCATGAGACGGTAAAAATTTACGTGGTATATTTGAACCCTCAACGTCTTCCAAAATTTATTTATCTCGTCATGATTGTTATTCAGTCATGCAATTAAATGTTTTCCAATGTAAAAAAAGAAGAACATGTACTAAAATAAAAATTATTATTCAGGCACTTAAAAGTAAAAATTATCTAAGAATACCTCATATGTATTTCGAATAATTAATATTTTATTGGTACATGCCTTATTAAAATAAGCGCTTTCTCTTCCACAATCCGTTCTTACTTTTATCTGTAAAAATTCAAAAGACTTTCATAAAAAGCTTTTGCCGTGATAACAATGCTCTTTCATTAACAAACGGAATGTTGAAAAGATCGTATCATTATATCTATATTTAGATAGATCTTTAAGGTAAAATCCCAAAGGAACTTTCTATGGAGTAAATTAAAAATGAAGCTTAATTATTTAAACTTTTATTACGTGAAAATATATGAGGACCCCAGAAGCCAAGGGGTACAAGTGACACAATTTCGATTTGGAATAAATTGAGTTTAAAGATAATTGATGTTAAATTGAAACATCAATAACAATTGAGTGGATTGAAATAGGAAATTTCTGCTTGTTGCATTCTGGTCTTTGAACTCTTATTTCAATAACTGTTAAAAAATAAAGTACAATTTTCTTTAAATGTATAATTAATCAATATTGTTTGTTTTTCGAAAAAAGTGGTTTGCCTCTATCAGTGGCGTAGCCAGGATTTCGTTTCGGGGGGGGTCCAAAATTTTTCTTTCAGGTTATGTATATATATATAGAGAGAGAGAGAGAAAAACCTGCCTGTCAAGATAAAATCGTAATTGTTGATGAAAAATTCCGTTTTACACAGGTTTTTGTGTTATCAGATGTAATAGTACAGTATTCTTTTATTAAAGAATATAGAATTTTTCCGTTTAAGAAAGAATTCCGTTACAGGCAGTGTTGAATTAAGACATTTTTCTTCATTAGGAACTTCTGTGACTCCGTTGGAGAGACATTAGAGTTCTGGGGTGGAATTTCACTTTTTGACTATTAAAAACACAAAATCTTATTTTTTTTTTCACTTCTTATTTCATTACTCTGGGGGAGGGGTGTCCCCCGGGTTATTTCCTGAAATCAACACTGGTTAAAGGCAGATTCTGTTTTGACAAGTTTTGTGTATTTATATAGATATACTTATTTATGTTAGATGAATAGTAAAACCTGTTAAAATAGTAATTATATGTATAAGAATTCTGCCTTAAACGGAAGCGTTAAATGGTCTTAATATCAGTTGCCATACAATTAAATTTAAAGGAAGTTTTTTTAATCGAACATTTCTAATACCATACAGAATTTTCAATTTTGTAACACATATACATTATATGTATGTCTATGTTTGTGTGTTTGTAATATTTGTGTCATAGAAATATTCTAATAAACCTTAAAATGCTAACTATTTTCTGATAATACTTTATTTGAAAAGAAAAATTAGCTTACAAAGAGAAAGACCTAGACAATCTCTGTAATTGCATCGATTACTGAGGTGACTATGTATTATAGAAAAAGATGCGACAATTGCTTTGATATAAAAGTGTGAGTAAATATAAAAAATGTTTGTTAACCTACGACAATAAAATGTAACCATGAATTATCTTTTAAAAGTTACCCATGATTAAGAAAACTGGGTTTGTACGAGTTCTGGAATTTCAAGACCGGGAAATTCTTCGGTATCAGTATTTTCTTATAGAAATTTTCTCTTTAAATAAGGCGGAATTTCACGCATTTGAACCAGATCAACCTTTTTAGTGGCAAGGAGCACCGTCGCGCTGCTCTGAAAAATACCAAGGAGCGCCGTCGCCCTGCTCTGTCGTTATGCTGTATCTGAAAATTCACTTGTGTCCGACATTTTGAAATCAAAATTAGAAATATTAAAAAAAATAATAATAATCACGATGTTTATATAAAAAATATGCGATCGAAGATAGTTAGAATGCAATATAATGAATAAAAATACGAACACGGTAACACGGCCATCACTATGTTTATCCAATGTTCGAAATCATATGACAACAAGAAAAACAAAGATATTTTTCACAGCTTAGAAAAAATTGCAGAAATAAAATGATAATGTCCTTTATTCACAGTTTATCGTTCGCAATTAGAAAACTTCTTACATTTAGTATTTCTGTTACTAGGCGACAATAAATTAAATAAATTTAAACACTACTTTATCAAACACTGCGCCCGGCAAAAGTGAACTGTCAAAAGGAGCGCTATAGCGACATTGGAATTTTTCACGACTAGCGAGAGCAGCGCGACGGCGCTCCTTGGCACTAAAAGGGTTAAAAAAGTACTGCTATTTGGTCTGGAAAACCAACGGTACGGTACTTGTACGAACCCAGGAAAAACGTTCTTTAACTGTAGAAATTTCAGAAATCAAGATATTTTCGAGATTTAAAGAAGCATATAAAATAATATATATATAAATGTTGCCACAAATTTTCGGGAAAGTTTCCAACTATTTTTTTTATAAATTCCAAAAGTCAGAATATAAGAATTTAGTTTCCTATAGATTCTCAATTAAAATTTTTCAGCTTCATAATCTAATTTATGCATGTAAGAATCAAAAAATAATATTTATTTTAATGTTAATGTGAACTTTGTTAATTTCGCAGATTTCTCTGTAAAACACATATTTTTTTATGATTAAAACACTATAAAACAACTCATGAAATTTTTTTTAAATAAATGCTTGTTCAGATCAGGAAAACACATTGATTTATGTACTTTCTAAAGATAATATATACATTTTTTTTTTTTTTTTTTTTCATTGGCAGCTCGGAAAAAGATTATATTGTAAATCACTTTTTTTACACCATATTGTAAAGATTGTATTTTCAAATCACATTTCATATAACAGCATGAATATTTATTTAAGGAGACTCGGTACCCTCTGAACTATTTTTTAGCATTTTAAGGTGCATTTTTGGTATAGTAATAAAGGCTCAATGAAGGAAAATGATTCTATTCAAGAAAGTGTTGGATTTCTTGGTAAAATTCGAAAAATTTAAATTTTCTTGAGAAATTTATGTAAATTTTTAAATTGACTTCTCGTACAATTTTGGACAATTTGAGCTAATTTATTTTTTAAATTGTTCATAGCAGTGCGTTGTATAATTTTAAGTATCGTATTTACCATAACATAAGTTAATTATATTTTGGAAGAAAAAAATAAAATCTGCAAATACGTGTAAAATACAGTAAAAACTGAATTTATTGTGCATTTTTATAAGTAAAATAAATAAATAAATAAAAAATACTTGATTGTAAATCCGATATCTAGCTTTATCAAACAGATCATAAAAAACACCCCACCCCCCGCCCAAAAAAAAAAAAAAAAAAAAAAAAAAATCGAATCGATTGAAAAAAATATATAAAAGTTTTATCCCACTGAACATGCCTATTCGTCGAAAAAGCACAATTTGAGAAAAATCTCTTTCAAATGAAGTGGGTGTAGCTGTTTAAAAGGATAGCGATATAATAAAATCGCTTTAAATTGCATTTATAATATTCGGATCATTACGAAACTTCATCAGCATGTACTAAGTATAAAGTAAATTACAAGCAAAAAATTAGACAATCAATATTTTTGTCATATTTTGTCCAATGAAGGGTACTAAGTCTCCTTAAATTAAAATTATAAACAAAAAACTTTGAGTTTATAATAGCAGCTTTCTTTTTCCACTTACTGCCATTGCATCCAGAACTTCGTCTGGGGTGATGGTTACTGGATAATGGATTGACATAAGTGCCAACCCAGTCAACCTTTCATTCTCCATAGAATTTCTGAGGTAAGTTTTTATTCTTTTTAAAGAAGAAAAAGATCTCTCAACTTCGGATACAGAAACAGGTAATGTTGCAAATACTCTCAACAAATAATTAATATTAGGGAAAATATTTTGATCACAATCATCTAAAACAGCCATAATACCTTTGGGTTTCTCCATTTCTTTATTTTGCCATTTTTTGCACCAAAGTAAATATTCCACTTCAATAGATGATTGTGACACTCGGTCGTCATAAAAGATGTTGAGTTTTTGGAGCAATTTGGTATTTGATGTATTGGCATTCTTTGGAAGTAAAACATCAAAACCCTCCAAGATGCTTCGATTCTTTGAAAAACGATCCACAAGTTGAGAAATAAAGATATCAATACAAGGAAGAAACATCGATCTTCTGAAATATTCTTCAGCATTTCCATGTGGTGGATTATCTCTCATCATTTGTTGACCTGCTTGGCGAGGAACTGTGATAGTTGCCTGAAAATTGTCTCTAGATAAGGATTCTGCCTTTCTGAATAGTTCACTAAATTTTTCAACATCAGTTTCCTGCTCCATGCTTGTTGATTGACGCAAACTTTGAAGAACTGAAATTACATTATCAGCATGTTTTAGAGCAGAAGACAATTCACAGTCTGATTTTTGCAGGTATTTTGAAAGTGGTAATGTAATATTGAATAAAAATTCACAAATAACCAATCCAACAATAAAACTACTCTTTTCCATTGCAGCAAGCAAAGTTGAAGCAGTTGATGATATTGCTCGATGGGTATGAGATAACTCTTCTAGAGTAACAACTATTGCGGGGAACAGCTCAAGGAAAGTGTTGACTGCATCTTGCCGTTCAACAAACCTCGTCTCACATACACCTAATAAACGTGTTTTTTTACTGTCGGGCACTAAACGAGATATGTTAGTTTTTAATGAATCATTAGCCAGGACATTATTTCTAAAGATGTTTGAAACTTCATTTACAACACCAAGACAATTCCTTATAGAAGGCACGTTAAGGGAATCGCTTAAAACTAAATTTAAACGATGTGCTGCACAATGTACATACATAGCTTTTGGGAAAAGCTCTTGAAATCTCTGTTGCACACCAGTAATATGACCACTAAAAGTGGAGCAACCATCGTAACCTTGGCCAACTACTTTACTTAGGTCTAAACCTAGATTATTGCATGTTTCTAAAATTGTCTTGGTGATACTTTCTGCTGACAAGTCAGCAATCTGGGTGAATGAAAGGAAATCTTCTTTCAACATGGGCTTACTATCTTTGGAAATATAACGAATGCACAATGAAAATTGCTCTTTCCCAGATACATCCATTGTTTCATCCCCTAAAATTGCAAAACAATCTCCGCTGTTTATGGTTTGTACCAATTTTTTTTGTATCAAATTACCACAAATGCTAATAATTTCGTTCTGTATATCTGGACTGATATATGTTGCATTACGGGAGCATTCTAATATATGTTTTTTCAGTTCGTTGTTAGACTTGGAAAAAAATCTAAGAAGAGCTCTAAACTTTCCTTCTTTTTGTGGAGGTTTATCAATAGTTAGAGGACCACTATCTCTGTGTCCTCGAAGGGGTATTTCATTTTCCCCGCATAAAATTATAGTTTCTATGATTGGCTTCAACATAGATCGGTTTTTTTCCTTTTCTGAAATTCTTTGGCTGTCTAATGCCGTAGCGATGTCTTCCATTTTACCACTGCTGACTTTATAAAAATTTTCAGCTGCAATGCATGAAAATTTATGATAATCAGTGTTGTTATGGGCGTTGAATTTTTCTACAGCGTCTTTCCATTTTTTGAATGGAGTAGCTACAAGTGATGCTATCTTTTGGTGGGTTCCTTTACCCACATATTCACGTCCAAAAATCACACAATATTTGCAGTAAGCACCATCCTGTATTTTAGAATAAGCAAGCCAAGGCCACTTGCTTAGCCAATTTCTTTGAAATTTAAGGTTCTTTTTGTTGTACTCAGTTTTTGGAAAAACAAAAGTTTCATCCGGCACAAACAAATCATTCAAAACTTTAGTCTTTGTTTCAGTACTGACAGGTTGTGCTAAAGTCTTTCCGTGTCTATATAATTTTTCGGAGACAGTACCTATATCTACGAACGTTATGCTAATATCAGATTCTACAAATAATTCTTCGCGAGCCGACGACGAACAGCATGGAGTACTTTCTGCTGATGCAGGAGAATCGACATCTGTATCGGTTTTGAAACTTTTCCTTTGAAAAACTGATTAATAGTAGTTCGCCTTTTCATTTTTTGTTTCGCAGAATAAAGAGATTATAAATCAAATCAATTATAAAACTAATAAATAATCAAAAATTACAAAATAATAAAAATTCTCACTCGAATACTTTAGAAAATGTCTTTCAAACACTGATACATCAAAGGAATTTAAAAAACAGCAAGCATAAACGAAAGATACATTTACTACGGGTGATATGCGACTGCAAAACCAGTTTCTCCTAGGACGTGTCTATTAATACCACAGGGGTAGAAATACTAGTTTCGCCTAGGACGTGGCTATTCATACTGCAGGGGGAAATACTAGTTTTTCCTAGGACGTGTCTGTTAATACTATAGACGGAAAAGAATTAAAAAAAAATGTTCTTTGTGTGAAACGTGAAACGCTTACGGCGCAAAATGACTATACCTATGATTTTCGCAAGTCTCAAAATGACTATATCATTTTGAAATTGAAATTTCTACTTCGTTTATGTAATATGTTTGTTTATTATTATTTCGGATTTCAAACTTGTTTGTTTGCGTAATTGTACAAAAAATAGTTTGATATTTATTTTAAAACCATAAATGTATCAATATAGTATAACATAATTTTAATTGATGGAATTTCAACTAGACTAATAATTATGAAACTTACCGCATACAAAAATATGAAAATGAGTAGTATTATAGAGAAATGTTTGATAAACACGGTAATTAAGGCCGTTTTTTAAATCAAAGAATTAGTTTAAGGGCTTTTAATTGTTAAAATTGGTCAAATTCGTTCTATTTAAAAAGTTTTATAGGAGCAAAAGCACGAAAATTTAGTTTTTTTTCTTTAGGGAATTGCTTTATAAATTTGAGGTGTGCAGATTATACTTATTTTTTAACTCATATTTTAAGCCCAAAAAAAGGAGTTTTATGATTTTGTATTAAATTTGCATCATTTCAAGATTTTTTTCCTATTTAAAAAAGTTATATATATATATTTTTTATTTATATTTTCCATCACTTGATGTAGCATAAATGCAATAATTAGATGTGCAAAATGCTTTCAATTTATTTTGTACGAATTATCTGATCATTTTACACAAGCTGAAAGTCGGGTGTGCAGTTGATTTAACTTATCAATCCACAAAAAATCCGTAAGCTGTCGCAACAGCGGTGAATAAAAGCATCGTAACAAGAAGAAGAAGAAGAATAAAAAAAAAACCCCTATTTAAACGGAAAAACATGATAACCCGATTTAAAAAGATAGTTGTCGCTTGTGATTACATCATTCAATTATCCGTAATTAGATAATATTTTTTGAATTAATATACATTACCATATATTTAGAGGAAACAGTGTCTGAACGGGTGTTGACGAACGTTACTCGCAAGGATATAAGCCCCCTAATTATAAAAAAGAACAAAGATATGTAGCATCAAACTTTGATAAATTTGTATGTTTTACATCTAAATAATTTTTTATCATGAATTTTGGGAATTGCAGCAAATTTTCCTTTCAAATAGGTTTCAAACATTAGCAAGCATAAATGTATAGTGTTGTTTTCGTCAAATCTTGAATTATTTTCCTTTGAGGTAAGTCATCTTCACAGATTTACTGCAATACATTAATACTTTTTAGAGGTGCATTATAGAATAAGTACGTTTCAGTAATTTTAATGGAAACTGAGAAAACAAAAATTTTTATAACAGAAACCTGTCTAAAACGGAAAAAAATATTCCCGGCTTAAGACATATTAATTACATTTTTTAAGACGAACACCTGTATAAAGCGGGAATTTTCAAAGTTTATTCCATCTTAATCGTTTTTATTGTTGTATCCATTATTCAGTAAATCAGTTCTTCATTCAGATTTCGGGGGGGGTCCGGACCCCCCGGACCCCCCCCCCTGGCTACGCCACTGGCCTCTATAACTCAGCAAATAATAAGAAAATCACTTATATTTCAATACCTGAAATGAAAAAAGCATATTTTTAGGTCGTCTGTGTATTTAGTTTATTTTTTTTCAATATTGTCACTTATACCCCTTGGCTTCTGGGGTCCTCATATAATAATTACTGTGTATCATTTGCATAAACTTCTTTTTATAAATAATAAGACAACTAAAAGAACTTTTTATTGTCATTTTCATTTTAGGGTTCCGTACTTGAAAAATAGAAACAGAACCCCTATCTCATTTCTCCTGTATCTGTCTGTCTGTCCGTCTGTCACAGACTTTTTACTCGTAAACTATGAAAAATACAAAGTTCAAATTGGCTAAAGTAATAAAAGCTATTGACCCACGTATTTATACATTAATAACCATTCACAAATATATTTAAAGAAAATTTAGAGAACTAATCAAGTTACTTAAAAAAATATTTTTCTTTGTATATCTTTTGGGAATAGCTTTGTAATATAATTTGTATGTTTTTGTAGAAGCTTTCGTAACGTCGAACTCAAAAATACACTTCTTTTAATTTTAGGTATTTCTTGAGGTATTGTCGAAAATGTAATGCAAAAATGTGTCCCTCTTCCTCCTAGTACCGGATCTTGCTGAAACTAAAATTATAAAAAAAATAGTGTTAATAAAAGTTAATTTAAGCTTGCATGAAACAAGGACTTACAGCTATTGTTCTCGGTGACATAATTTTTGAGAAAATAGCATTTTTCCGTTACAGTCAAATTTCGATATGCGCGAGTTCAGTAAAGAAGTTGAGGAGTGCTGGAGATACCTATCGTCGCAGATGTATAAAAAGATTTTTGATAACTTTCGAAAAACATTTGTCAGTAATTAACCGAGATATTAACCTTTAAACACACGAACGGTTTGGACATACATAACTACACGGGCAACATCGGTTATGGGTCATCGGCTTTTAAAGCCTAGATACTAGTTTTTAATGATATATTTGTATAATTCAATGTTCAATTACTAATTCATATATTTATCATACAGAAAACTCTCTACGCGAGTAATACTTGCGGTTGATCGGTTATTTTATTTCGATACAGTTTCTTCTATTTAAATCACAAAAAAAACTAAACAGAAATATCAAACATGTCAATCCCAAAATTTCTTAATCAATCCCAAAATTTTTAAAATCTTATGCATGTTCATGCTTCCTGAAAAATGCAGTGTAGCAGTGCCCACGGTTAGGTGATTTAAATCAAAATTTAGTGAGCAACAATTTATGTCAACTTATAACTGAATCAGAAGTTTGATGAAAGTCCGTACATTTAGTTTTTAAAGTATAGCTATTGAAAAAAAAATTTAAAAAAATCTGTATAACAGCGCCAAATGTTGGGTGTTGTTGATGTACACCAAAAACTAATCAGGCTCAATTTTTTATCAAGTACTAACTGAATCTGAAATTTGAGGAAAATCCATGCATTAGTTCTTGAGATACATTTATTGCGAAATCGTGAAAATGCAGCATAGCAGCACCATCTGTAGGGCGATTTACACCAAAAACTAAACAACACTAATCTATAACAGGGACTAACTGAATCTGAAGTTTTAGAAAATTTCGTGCATTAGTTCTTGAGATACAGCTATTGCGACAATAATAGCTCTGCACCATGCACCATGGCATAATGCTCCATGGCAGCACCACCTGTTGAGTGATTAGACCAAAACTAAATCAGCACAATAGTATATCAAGCACTAACTAAATCCAAATTTTTATGAAAATCCATGCAATAGTTCTTGATATATGGCTATTGTGGGACTTGTAAATACTGCATCATAGCAGCTGAACCTGTTGAGCGATATACACCCAAAACTAATCAAATCTAGTTAATATCAAGGTCTCACAGAATCAAAAGTTTTGTGAAATTCCACGCATTAGTTTTTGAGATAGAGCTATTGCAATAATGGCCGCACCACCTGCCGAGCGATTTGCACAAAACGTAATCAGCACCATTTTATATCAAGTACTAGATCATTCTACCAGGGAGCCAACCAAGAAATGGCAAAGGCATGAACCCCTGGAAGAAAATCCCTCTCCGCCATCCATAGACACAACCACAAGCAAACAGTGACAGAATAGCAACGACAATAATTATAATAAAAACAATTAATTAATTAATTAATTAATTAATTAATTAATTAAAAAATAAATAAATATATATATAAATAAATAATAATAATTAAAAAATAATAATAAAATAAAATAAAAAACAATATAATACAATACAATAAAGTAAATGAATAAAGATTACAAAGACACCCTATTATCCAAAACGGAGCAAAAGACATAGTAAATCATAAATAATAAAGTGTAACAGAATTATACGTCAAAAAGACAAATGTCGAGGTAGTTAACAGACTTTTAACGTCGTTTTAGGTTACAAATGACGAGGAAA
This sequence comes from Maratus speculifer, assembly GCA_964019185.1. NCBI lineage: Eukaryota > Metazoa > Arthropoda > Arachnida > Araneae > Salticidae > Maratus > Maratus speculifer. The sequence continues at coordinate 339,238,082 of OZ025293.1, read as the reverse complement.
AATAAATTCTAAAGCAACAAAAAAAAGTAAATAAATAATAATAATAAATAAATAAATAAATAAATAAATATACATATATGTATATATATATATATATATATATACATATATATCAATAATAATAAATATATTTAGATCTACATATACACAGATAAACCACACACAAATTTATAAGAACAAAAATTTCAAAATGGACTGGAAAATCAAAAATTCTAAATTGTTTGTCTGTACCAAATGTGGCTCAAAAATACTCTATCAAAATTTATATTTAATAAAAGAATATAGTTTATTCAGTTCATGATATATAGCACAAAGTCTTTTATAGTTTGAACTAGATAATAATACATTTTAAAGGTTCCAAGATAAAGTTTTATTACGCATAAAAGTAAAACAAAATGGCATTAATGGGCATTAATTTCCCAAATAAGTAATCTCTCACGTCTCTAATACTACCACAGTTACATTTTCACTAGATCTTTTACCAATTTTATGTAAATAATAAGGAAAGGCACCATGGGAGGAAATGAAATAAGCAGATACGGGTGATTCTCAAAATAGGGGACAATTTATGTCTTTCGGCATGCAAAAAAAATTGAGAGGTTTTCTGTCATGTTTTTATATTTAGATATGTTTGTCTTAATATTATTCATTATTTGCACTAGAGAATTACTCACTTTTTAGTTAAAAACACCTTAAAATAACAGAATAAATGTTCAAAATGTCATTAGCATGGATGTTCACAGCAGCTGTGCCTTGTATATACTAGCTTTTTCAAGAGTTAATATCATGTTTATAAAATGAAACAAATGTTATTCTTTCTTTAAATTAATCAAGGAGAAGATTTATCCAATAAATTTCTTTTTAAAAATAAAATTATAGTATATAAAAAGAGAATTAAAGTTTGTCCTCCATATTCTATTTTCAAAACAAGGTCATACTATAACAGATGGTTATTAATCAAAATTTCATTTTCACATATGACAATAGTTTGAAAATATAAAGTTTCTCCATGGCAACAAGTAGCCGTTTTATCCCAGCCTGAAAATAGAAGCATGTATTGTATTTTAAGAATAGAAGTTGAATATTAGGGGCGTACATCAATTGTATGTCATTAGAATGGATAATAATTTTCATGTTTATTTTATAATTAAAATTTTTATTTTACTTATTTGCATAGAACTTTTGTGTTTTAAAAAGCCCCATAAAGGACTATTGCATTGTGGTTATATTATGGCTAATAATCTTATTCAAATTAAAATTTGTCATTAGCATGGTCAAATATCAGTGTCATTAGCATGGTTTTCCTGTCCATGCTAAAGACTCCTATGTGCATAAATGTAACCATTGCTTAAATTGCATCTTTTATAAAGCTTAATTTTACATATAAATTTAGGTATTACATTTATTATCCCTAAAATATGCATTAAATCTGTCAGAAAATCACTAAGACAGCTTCTTACATTGTTAGTGTCAGAATGTTGCTCATGTAAACAAAGTTTGCTCTTTGGTAATGTTTTTATTCCCCTTATATGTATATATGTAAAAATGGAAACCATTTACTGAAAAGAAAGGCTAATAAATATAGAAAAAAATATTTAAACAGGAAGAAAATAAAAATTTCTTAATATATTTATTCCATGCAATTTGTTTTGTCATTAGCATGACTCAAAAAATACTAATTATTTTTTTTAAAGTTAATTTTTAAATATTTAGCTCTGCTGACTACATGTAAAGTATACCTAATACTACATTAACAGCACCTATTTTTTTTCAGAAATTTTGCTAAAAGTATTTCTTTTAAGATTTCACTTTTGAAATCGTCCCCTATTTTGAGAATCACCCATACACGAGAATAACAGAGAAAAGAGACGTCAGTCTTGCGTAGTACCGAATAGGTATCCCTACCTTTCAAACTCATTTCCCAGTTATTCTGCCATACTGTGACTATATTATTTTTAAAATGACGCTTAATATATGAAAGAGGAACAGGTATGTCCAATATTTCGCCAAATACATTTTCTAAAATGACGGATTTTGCTAATAAGTAATCTGCTCTTTCATTACCACGCAATCCAATGTGTGATTTTATCCAACCCAAATGAAAAACTTTGTTGCTAAAAAGCCTAAAATTAAAGAATATATTATAAATCAATTTATCAGTGGGGAAAAGATTAGAAAGGGCATGTATTGAAGAAAGACTGTCAGAATAAATATGAAATTCAGTATGCTCCGATTTACAACACCATTCAACAGCTTGATCCAAGGCAGAAAGTTCGGCTTGATAGACAGTGTTATAACTGTTTAATTTAAAATGTTTTTTCACAAATTACAATTCCATTTAAATACACAACAAAGGCACATCAGACACGTCATCAATCTTTGAACCGTCCGTATAAATAGTTGGATGTTTAAAAGTCGGCTCTCTGCTGATTACAGGATTTGAAAATTTAACTGAATGATGACAAGCAAAGAAAGGATATTCATAGGTACAAATACGATTTGCAATTTCTCTTTAGAAATATAAGAGCCATCTATCCATGTAAAACCATCAAGATTAATAACACTGTAGTACGTGGACATTTGATCGAGTTCCAACTGAATCGGAGGAATACCTGAGAGCACACAGAGTGCATCAGTGGATATAGTTCGATAAATACGTATAATTGATAATAGACACAGACTCTGACAAGATGACAGACGCTGGATACCATGATAACGTAAATCTCGAAAACAAATTTCATATCTGTACAATATTTGCTTCTTAATAACAGTGTGGTACCATATCTTCATATAGTCCAATGGCAAGCCCCTGTCTCTAATACGGGCTTTAGTCATAGCACATGAAAAATCTCTAACTTTGTCACGTATTAAGTCCAAGTGGTCAAGCCAACGAAAATTACTGTCCAATAAAAAGCCCAAGTAGGAAACATTATCTTTTACTGAAATTCTAATGCCAGAAAGCTTAAAAATTGGACGACGTTTTTTAAGAGTTTTGCTTCCAAAAAGCATTGCTGATGATTTTTCTGGGCTTATTTGAAGACCCACAATATCACAAGCCTCCTTAAAATGTCTAATACTAATATTAATTGTATCCTCTAGAGCAGCACGGGTATCAGCACCCTCAACAACGGCAGAGTCATCAGCGTATGAAACAATCTGCTTGCGATAACGCTTGTAATATTTCAGAATTCTTTCAGCCACAATCAACCAAAGAAGAGGGACAACACAAGATCCTTGTGGACATCCACGAAAATCACGGAACCATCTGGTACCTCTGGCAAACTTAAATCCTATCAATCTTCGACTAATATAATTTTTTTAAATGTCTTTCAAATAACACAGGCCTGCAATGGTTTTCCTCTTTGAAATCTGAGTAACGTTTTCTATAGTTTCAGATGTGCTGATTTCGAGAAAAATAATAAAAAAATTCCATCACGTTAGGATTTTTTGATATTGAACATTTAAGATTTTGCTGAAAAATGTCTGAGCGTCTACATTTTAAAATTTATAAAACGTCATTAAATTACTTCAGCTTAATTTTTATTGCATTTAATTAGTGTAACGTGACATAGAAATTACTTCAAAACAGTAATTTGTTAATTACTACATAATAAGTATAAGTAATTCACATTAACCATGTTGAAAACGGGTCATTTTGACTTAATTTAGTAATGAGCTCATTAATACATAATGATTAGGTAATATAACCTAATTGTTGTAAATATTAGTCGAAAAGGGTGTAATAAAGATAAACCAAAGGGTTTTTGTATAAGTACCCGCACTGATTTAGAAAATTAACAGTTGAAGGGCGCATCTTGCAACATAACCTTTAAAATGTCATCGCGAAGCTGTTTAAATTCTCCGAATTGTGTTTGTTATATTTGCGGGAAATTTATGGTGAAAAAACAACGAAACAGCATTACAGACTTTGTAAAAAATATTTACAAAAGTTATTTTGGATACGTTTTAAGTAACCAAGACAAAACTTGGACACCTCATAAAATTTGTACGACTTGTTTATTAGAACTTCGCAAGTGGTCAAAAGGACAAAAAATGGCTTCAAAATCGTTTCGCCTATGCTATGGAGAGAGCCTAAAGACCATGTCAAAGATTGCTACTTTTGTTGTTGTGACATAACTGGATACAATTCTAAAAATAAAAGGGACATAAACTATCCAAACGTCTCATCAGTTACGCCTGCAGTTTTCGGCGATTCAAAAATGGTGCAGCCCCCGTTTTCGACTATACAAATTGAAGATTCTGACTGTGATACAGATGAACAGGATGTATACCAATCTGATCCTGAATTTCAAGTAGATTCTAACGAGTGTCAGCTCTTTTCCCAGTCACATTTAAACGACTTGACAAGAGACTTGAATCTCCACAAAGATGCAGCGGAACTTCTCGGATCACGATTAAAAGAAAGAAATATGCTTGCACCTGGTACTTCATTTTCATGGTACCGTCACAGAGAAAAAGATTTTCTTCCATTCTTCGCTGAAGATCAAGATTTAGTGTACTCTAAAGATATTCCAGGCTTGACGAAAATGTACGACATTGAATACGATCCTAATGAGTGGAGATTGTTACTTCCCAGAAAATCTAGAAGCCGTTAGTGAAGAACAAGGCAAAAGATTTCACCAAGATTTGAAAGAGCTAGAAGTCCGGTATCAAGGAAGATGGAATACTAGCATGATGGCGTACTACTGCTGGTTGTTGAAGCGCGACGATCCAAAGCGGAAATTTAAGCGAAAATCGTACAACCGAAGCTTCCAGGAAAAAGGATCAGGTTCCACAAATAAAATTTACATGTTATTTAGATCAGTAATAAGTTATTATTATATTTTAGTTGTTTTTTATGTTAAAAGTAATGTACTTTTTTAAATATATATTTTTTATGTGAAAACTTGTGTTTTTTTTTTTTTTCTATTTTCTATCTGTATCTTTTTTGAAAAATCTGAAGGTGATGGAAAAAAACTAAGTACATATTCGCAATTAGCGCACCAAAATACCCTAGAATCAGCTCTCAAATTCTAGAGAGGAAGTTATGACTCTCAATTTGCAGGCCTGTGTAATCTTTATATCAAGTATTAACTAAATCTAAATTTTTATGAAAATCTATGCACTAGTTCTTAAGATATGGCTATTGAAGAACTTGTGATAATGCTGCATAGCAGCGCCACTTGTTGAGTGAGGTACACTAAAAACTAATCATATCTAGTTTATATCGCGGTCTAACAGAATCTAAAGTTTTGTGAAATTCTGTGCATTAGTTCTTGAGATAGAATGCTCACAAAATGTTTGTCACATAGAGACAGACAAACATTTTGTAAAAACATGTTTTTCGAGTTCTCTGACCCGTAAAACATGTAAATCCGTCAAAAACCGGATTTCGAAAATTTACGCAAATCCAGTACTTTCTTCTTGTAAAGATAGAAGAAAATAAAAACTAATTTCGGTCATCGTAAAAAGGAAAATATCATTGCTTCTTTTGCACATATAGTAGTTCACAATCAGACACCTATGCCGTTTATTTGTTTCTTTCTTCCTTTTCGTAGCTGTCGATAATACAGCTGCAATCAAAAAGTTGTTGTATTTCCCCAAGAGAAATGAGAAATACTTTGCTTCGTGATAAAGATTTCACAGAATGGATGCATGAGATAGAGATTCTTGATAAAGCTTTCGTTAAGTACAGATAGATTATGTAAGAATCGTAACTAGCTTTTACTTTTCATCACAGATAACTATTTCAAATAAAAGATGTTAGCAGTATCATCACCCTTATAATCAAATGTCTGATATTTAAAAATATTATTATTAAGCATATTGTCTTGTGGTATAATACAATTTGTAAAAGATTACAAAATTAATTACGGGTTACAAATGACATACAAATTAATAATGAATTCCAAATTAATAGAGTTAAATTACCAATGATTAAAAAATCCACTTTTACTGAAATAAATAAGGAACTACAATTTACTAAATCTGATTCTTGATGAATTTCTTTCTAATTGCTCTCTGAAAAAACATTCCCAGCCACACGAGCAAAATTTACTGACGACTTTACAGATTCATTTTTAAATGCAAAAGCATGACTATTGTACAGATTTTTAATAGAATATTTGTTCATTTTTGATAAATTAATAATATTTTTAGTTATAAGCTACAGTTTTGGCAACACTTATCCCGCAGTAGCATCGGGGAATTCTCATCTGAAAACGCCAACTCTGACAGCAATTTCAGAAAAATTGACAGCCGTTATAGAAAATGAAAAAATTCATTCGATTTCATAGTTTCAATATATGAGAATCTGCGAAACTCGTGCATTTACTAACAAAAATGGTTTCAGGAATGTTTTTAGAATTGTTCCATATTTGAACTTGAGTGAGAATCTCGAATATCTTTTATTTTCCATTAGCAACTATCCATTCCAAATATATATGATAACATCTTTTGACACCCATAGAATTAAGTATGATTGGAAGAGATAGTATAAAAACAAAATTATACAGGGTGCCCACTCTCAACGGTGGCCAATGGTTAATTTCTAAACCGTTAGTCATAGACATATAGTTCCAGTTGCAAAAATGTTTTTAAAAAAGTAAAGAAGTGTTTTTAAAGCGATTTAGGCAAAACAAAAATTATTAAATTATCGAAAATTAAATTTTTATACGGTCTTTCGGTCCTATAAGTAATATTTAGTAAATTTTTACCACTACTCTAACAAGTAAGGAAAAAAAAGTCCCATTACGTTTTTCGCGATTTCCCAAGATTTGATTTTCTCGATAAATAGAATTTTGAAACAGACGTCGTCTTCAATTGTTTTAACCAATCTAGAAGTTAATTAATAAAAATTAGCACTACCGTAAAACTTATACGGTGGCAGCACCGTTAGTTAAATCTCTTTAAAAATATTTCTTTACCTCGTTCAAAACATTTTTGTAATTGGAACTACATGTCAGTGACAAATGGTTTAGGATTAGAAATTAGTCATTGGACAGCCTTGGAAATGGACGTCCTTCATAATATTTTAAGCACTTAGTATACGTTCCTTTAAAGCTCAGTCTAACTCATCCCTTTTCAGTTATAGAAAAGGGGTTTAAGTCATGAAATTTAAAGTTTCATAACTCGGTCAATTTTTATGTTGGATGAATGGGACCTTTTTTGTATTGCTTGTTAGAATAATGGAAATTTTTACTAAATATCACTTATAGGACCAGAGGACCGAATAAAAAATTAATTTTCGAAATTTTTAATGTATTTTTTTATTTATTTAAATCGTTTAAAAGTCAATTCTTTTCATTTTTTAGAGCATTTTTGCAATTGGAACTATATGTCTACGAGTAATGCTTCAGAAATTAGCCATTGGCCACCGTTGAGAGTGGACACACTGTATAATACAGATTGTCTTATAAATTCTTACTTTACTCTCTTATTTTACAAAACCATAAAGAGAGCCCGAACTAATCGGCAGAAAATCCTGGTAAGCTGGGTCACGTGATCGGTTACATGAAAATTTATTTAAATCGAATTAGCAGAATAATTACAGCAACGTTAATACAGATCGCGCTACTAGTAAATAATACCAGTGTGTCCAGTGACTCTGTCGACTGTGACATCAAGTCACCGGTGAGATTGGTCCTTTCGTGAGGCCCACAGCCTACTGAAATCGTTCATTATCAGTAGTAGGAAAACGACAGTACGGGCTCAAGCGCAGGTGGGACGGTGGGACCGTCCCTCCTGCGGTGCCTCCTGCGGCAGTCCCACCGCCACCACCGTCCCGCCACCATCCCTCCTGGTCCCTCCTGCGCCCACCGTGCCACCGCCACCCTCCTGCTCCCCACTATGCATCCCCCTCCACGAACGCCCCCTAGTGGAAAAAAGGAACATTCTATTATAACAGGATAGGTGAACAACCTTCCCTAATTAAAAATATTATCAATCACATCTCAACTCGGAATCATACTATAAGATGAAGATTAAATTTATATTTGAATTTTGAACAACCGTAATTTTAATGAGTATTATTAATTAAGCGAAACAATTAAAATCTCAGTTTTTAACCATTTTATTTAGATTTCTTCAACTACAAGATGAGATTATCAATTTAACTCAAGAAAGTTAAACATATATTTGAATTTTGCTTCATAGACATCTTAATGAGTAGTATTAATTAAGTAAAAACAATAGAAAATATCCAGTTTTATAGAAAAAGACTGATTTCTTACGATTTTTATCAATTGCAACATCAGTGTATCGACTTACAAGTTGAAAGTTAAACATGCATTCTAGTTTTTCAACAGCTATAATCTTAATGAGTATCGTTAATTAAGTAAAAAACAATGGAAAATATCAAGTTTTATAGAAAAAGACTGATTTCTTACGATTTTTTCAACTCAAATTTCAGACTATCAATTTGATAGAAAGAAATTTAAGCATGCATTCCAGTTTTGGACAACCATTTCCTTCATGAACATTATTAATTAAGCAAAACAACAGAAAATATTAAATTTTTAACTGATTTCTTCATATTTTTTTTTTTTATTTATTTATTTTTTAATATAAAATCAGAATACAGAACTTAAAATAGAAATTTAAACATATTTTTTAGTTTTTGAACAGTCGTTACCTCAAAGAATTTCGATAATTGAACAATTAACAAAGGAAACTAATGATTTTTTTAACGAAAAAAGACGAATTAAACGAATTTGGTTAACTTTTACTCTAATTGGAAATTTCATCGTACTTTATATATACCAACTAAGTAGAATTTTAATACATAAACGAATAATTTAAAGAAATCCCCAGCACGCAAATGTGAACCTGCAGAGCATTTCTTATTACGTCATATCTAAACTAAAACTTTTTTCTGCAACCCCTCCAAGCATGCATTCCAGGTAGGGGAACATAACAAAGAATTTTGACGTCACAACTTACAAAGGAGTACAACAAAATGTTTACGTTCAAGAAAAAGTATCGCATAGAGAGAAAAAAAAGAAGAGATTTAAGTTATTTATCCATTCTAGTTTTATAACAGTTACTACAACATCTCCAAATTAAAATTTAGAAGTCATAATGAGTATAATTAATTAAGCAAAATAATAGAAATATTAGTTTTTCAGAGGGGAAAAGACGAATTTAAACAAATTTTATTAGTTTTACACTAGTTTAATAATAATTTTAAGGAGGAAAAAGACGAATTTAAACTTTTTTTTTTTTTTTTTTAGTTTTACACTATTTTTTCTCATCTCCAACATGGATATATCAATTTTAACAGAAGAATTAAACGTATATTATAGTTTTTAACAACAAAATCTTAACAAGTATCATTAATTAAACAAAAATAAATATCAGTTTTAAAGAAAAGACGAATTTGAATAATTTTACACTAGTATTTTCAAAAGCAACATGGAAATATCAATACTTATTCACATATTTCACTTATTCACTGTATTCAATACTATATTTAATAAATTTGGATACACTTTAAGAATTTCCTAATCTATAATTAAATATTAGCTGTATATTTAATGTTACCCATGTTTTCAACATTAGTTCATAATCGTGAATTTTGTATTTTAAATACCATGTATTCAGGTTCAGATTATTTTCACTTGAAATCATACAGAATTTTTTAATAGAGTTTGTTTTTGAAATCATTGAAGCAACTGTATTTAATATTTTTAACACCAATTTTCTAAGATTTTCTAACATTTTCTGATTATACATTCTTCAGAAGTACATTTCTAAATGCTACAATCACTTTACATATCGAAAAGATATCATTGAAGCAACTGTATTTAATATTTTTAATACCAATTTTCTAAGATTTTTTAACATTTTCCGGTTATACATTCCTCAAAAGTTATTATTACGTATTCTAAACAATAGCAAATATTAATTTTAAGAATAAAAAGACGAATTTAAACAAATTTTATTAGTTTTACACCATTTTTTCTCACCTCCAACACGGATATATCAATTTTAACAGAAGAATTAAACGTATATTTTAGTTTTTAACAACAAAAATGTAATAAGTATCATTAATTAAACAAAAATAAATATCAATTTTCAAGAAAAGACAATTTTTTACACAAATTTTCAACTTTGAAATACATTGCTTACATATATTGTTACAGTATATTACTAAACTTAAACTTTTTAAAAAGTTTGAATGTCTTTACAAAGGGTTCATACTTATATTTTTCACGTCTTGACTGCATTCGGAATCTTACAACAAAAGTATACTTTTATTATTATTATTATTATTATTATTATTCTAGAAAACCTAAAAAATCGTTTCTTGCTGCTTTAGACACTTGACATATTAAAACTACTCTACCCATATAATTAATCAAATTAGGACATGATTCATCTTACACTTCAAAATTTCTGAATTTTTACAATACTTATTTTCATCAAACTTTATTCTTGATCCTATATATTTTAATAGCACAGAATTTTCACATCTGTTTTTATCTACTTATCAGAAAATTATTAAAACACCCAACAACATTTTTCAAATATGAATATTATCTTTACAATTTAATGATGCAAAACATACACGAATACAAAGTTTAATTTTTACAAACATTTCATATTTCAAACCAAACTATTCGAAATTTTCACAACATAAGAGCAAACATTAGACGAACTTTTTAACATTAATATTGCTTAGATCTTTTCATCATAACTTTTAACTATGATAATTATCCATTTTTAGGTTGATTGTCGAAAAACTGTAACTGAAATTACATAAACTTAATGTAAAAAACCATGTTCTCACACAATTTCTTGAAATTCAACAAAGAATTGACTATTACTCCAATACTTATCTACTTCAATCTCGACTCTCGATAGTATATAGATATTGCATCATTACATACTTACAACTCTTTTCAAACGTTTATCAGAAAATCAAGTCAATCAAAGTCTAGTAGTTATCACACCTGTTCCTCAGAAATATTACTATCATATGAAACAGTAAAGAAAATTAATAGATATTTAATATTTAATAACTTCATACGTGAAATTACTGCCGAATGAGAATACTAATAATCAATAAAATCAACTGTTGGACAAAAAAATAGTACAGATTACCGAAAATTCAAATTTTTTCTACAAAAATTACAAAAATTAACAAATGAATGACCAGTTAGAGAAATAATTAAAAAAAATAATGAACATATTTACAAATTTATTAAAATCACACCTTTTTCTGGATTACAAACCACAATTTCTTGAAAATTTAACACCGAATTTGTAAGATTTTAATCCTAGTATTACATACACTCAATAAATATTCAAAATTAACAAAAAAATAATTTTTTAGTCTCATCAATAAGCAGAAATTCTATATTAAAAGAATATTTTCATAGTAGTACTTATAAAAATGAGAGTTTACAAACTGATTTTCATAATTTTATCACATTTAAACTTAATTTTTATACATAAAACATTATTTAATCAAATTTTATACTTTCTAATTCAGTAAAATTCAATACTTTTTTAGTTTTTAAACCAATACCACAATATTTATTTACATCAAACTTGATTCTTTACCTTTTATATTTCCACATTACACAAGTGAGTTAAATACTAACTTGGAACGGGAGTTGAAGTCAATTGATTCAATTCGATTTTCATCGTATACGCATTTCCCCTACACGAAATTTCTTACTTCTATAATCATCTAATGTATTAAAACTAATCTACTCATATTTTTAATCAATTCATCCGATGTTTCATCTCGCACTTCTGAATTATCATCCACCAAGTTGCTTAAAATATAAATACTATCTTTATAGTTTTAATGTAGTATACATGGCTAATCTTGAGTTTCCATCTATACTATTAATCAAATTATCATATGTTTCATCTTACAGTTCAACGATTTCTGAATTATCGTCCATCTAGTTGTTTAAAATATTAATAAAATGTTTATAGTTTTTGATTATACATAGTATGTATGAATACAATCTTTAATTTTTAACAGTTCATATTTCAAATAATCTATTTTCGAAACCAAACTATGTGAATTTTACCACAATACTTATCATCATACAGATATTTGTGTTTCATACTTTTTCTAAAAATTATCAGATATGTACTCCTCAGAGGAATTTCTATCATATGAATAAATGAAAAAAAATTAATTTATATTAAACGTACAGCGAAATTTGATTGCAATATATATGTATTTAATAAAAATAAATAAATAAGCGATTATTTATACATTAAACCTTTACTAAATATATATTTCTTGCGTTATAAAGATGTTTCAACAAGATGAACCAAAACAGCAGCAAACTTCAGAAATTAATGATCTGAATGATTCATCCCTAGCACATGTAGCGTTAATGAATAATACATATGTAAGTACTTATATGAAAAATACTAGAATTCGTATATGAATCGTAATTAGAGTAAATATAAAATGATTTGTCTTACTGCCTACACTTTAACAAATGCCTTTTTACCTATATTGTTGAAAAGAATCCTAATTGTTTGCATTTATTTCTATTACAGATGTGTTCTATTTGCTACAAACACTTCTTAAGTAAATGGAATTTAACAGAACATACAAAAATCCATACAGGTGAAAAACCTTACACTTGGGAAGATTACCAAATGCTGTTTTCAAGAAGGCATGAACCAAAAGTGCACACATCATCATATAAAGCATCGTCAGTTATATGTAAACTTAGTGAGGATATTCAAAAATTATTCAGATGTTTGAAGAATTTAGACATAAAGGAAGATATTTAGACTATATATCCATCATATTTTCATAACACTTACCACAATATCTCAAACTTAAAATTTGGAAGACATACACACTGCTGAAAAGTAATTTTGTTACCCGTGATTCTTCTAGCCAGCATGAATGTATAGATATTATTTTGCAATGTATTCTTTAAATGCCCACAATAAATATTCTTTTATATGCATATATCGTTGTGTTTATTTTTTAAAAACCTATTACATTAATAAAATAGGTTACACATACATACACATAACATTTTAAGTGAAATAACACTCTCACAACTTAAAAAATGCATAAGAACATACAAAAATAAGCAGATGTATGAAAAAATATACAAGTTTACAGAATAATTTCAAAGTTTTCTAGAAATACAAACAAAAAATATTTACAATATTAAAAAATTACAAAAGTGAAAAGAAAAAACACAAATGTAAAACAAAAACATCAAAAAGTGAAAAACTCAAAACAAAGTTTTAGAAAAAAAATTTTACAACAAAATTTTTTTTACAAAAACCAAAACTTCAAAAAATATTTTTTCAAAAAAAATTTTTTTTCAAAAACATTTTTTACAAAAAATTTTTTTTTCAAAATAAGTTTTTACAAAAGTAAAAAAAAGAAAATCACAACGTTAAAAAAATGAAAATTTTTTGTTAAAAAAAATGTAAAAAAATTGCAAAAAAAAGTTGCAAAAATTTCAAAAAAGTTATGAAAAAAGTCTCAAAAATTTTGTTGTTTTTAATAGCAAATGCAATGGCGAAACCATTGCATACTGTATTAAAAACAACGAAATTTTTGAAGCTTTTTTCATAACTTTTTTGAAATTTTTGCAACTTTTTTTTGCAATTTTTTTATATTTTTTTTAACAAAAAATTTTCATTTTTTTAACGTTGTGATTTTCTTTTTTTTACTTTTGTAAAAACTTATTTTGAAAAAAAAATTTTTTGTAAAAAATGTTTTTGAAAAAAAAATTTTTTTGAAAAAATATTTTTTGAAGTTTTGGTTTTTGTAAAAAAAATTTTGTTGTAAAATTTTTTTTCTAAAACTTTGTTTTGAGTTTTTCACTTTTTGATGTTTTTGTTTTACATTTGTGTTTTTTCTTTTCACTTTTGTAATTTTTTAATATTGTAAATATTTTTTGTTTGTATTTCTAGAAAACTTTGAAATTATTCTGTAAACTTGTATATTTTTTCATACATCTGCTTATTTTTGTATGTTCTTATGCATTTTTTAAGTTGTGAGAGTGTTATTTCACTTAAAATGTTATGTGTATGTATGTGTAACCTATTTTATTAATGTAATAGGTTTTTAAAAAATAAACACAACGATATATGCATATAAAAGAATATTTATTGTGGGCATTTAAAGAATACATTGCAAAATAATATCTATACATTCATGCTGGCTAGAAGAATCACGGGTAACAAAATTACTTTTCAGCAGTGTGTATGTCTTCCAAATTTTAAGTTTGAGATATTGTGGTAAGTGTTATGAAAATATGATGGATATATAGTCTAAATATCTTCCTTTATGTCTAAATTCTTCAAACGTCTGAATAATTTTTGCATATCCTCACTAAGTTTACATATAACTGACGATGCTTTATATGATGATGTGTGCACTTTTGGTTCATGCCTTCTTGAAAACAGCATTTGGTAATCTTCCCAAGTGTAAGGTTTTTCACCTGTATGGATTTTTGTATGTTCTGTTAAATTCCATTTACTTAAGAAGTGTTTGTAGCAAATAGAACACATCTGTAATAGAAATAAATGCAAACAATTAGGATTCTTTTCAACAATATAGGTAAAAAGGCATTTGTTAAAGTGTAGGCAGTAAGACAAATCATTTTATATTTACTCTAATTACGATTCATATACGAATTCTAGTATTTTTCATATAAGTACTTACATATGTATTATTCATTAACGCTACATGTGCTAGGGATGAATCATTCAGATCATTAATTTCTGAAGTTTGCTGCTGTTTTGGTTCATCTTGTTGAAACATCTTTATAACGCAAGAAATATATATTTAGTAAAGGTTTAATGTATAAATAATCGCTTATTTATTTATTTTTATTAAATACATATATATTGCAATCAAATTTCGCTGTACGTTTAATATAAATTAATTTTTTTTTCATTTATTCATATGATAGAAATTCCTCTGAGGAGTACATATCTGATAATTTTTAGAAAAAGTATGAAACACAAATATCTGTATGATGATAAGTATTGTGGTAAAATTCACATAGTTTGGTTTCGAAAATAGATTATTTGAAATATGAACTGTTAAAAATTAAAGATTGTATTCATACATACTATGTATAATCAAAAACTATAAACATTTTATTAATATTTTAAACAACTAGATGGACGATAATTCAGAAATCGTTGAACTGTAAGATGAAACATATGATAATTTGATTAATAGTATAGATGGAAACTCAAGATTAGCCATGTATACTACATTAAAACTATAAAGATAGTATTTATATTTTAAGCAACTTGGTGGATGATAATTCAGAAGTGCGAGATGAAACATCGGATGAATTGATTAAAAATATGAGTAGATTAGTTTTAATACATTAGATGATTATAGAAGTAAGAAATTTCGTGTAGGGGAAATGCGTATACGATGAAAATCGAATTGAATCAATTGACTTCAACTCCCGTTCCAAGTTAGTATTTAACTCACTTGTGTAATGTGGAAATATAAAAGGTAAAGAATCAAGTTTGATGTAAATAAATATTGTGGTATTGGTTTAAAAACTAAAAAAGTATTGAATTTTACTGAATTAGAAAGTATAAAATTTGATTAAATAATGTTTTATGTATAAAAATTAAGTTTAAATGTGATAAAATTATGAAAATCAGTTTGTAAACTCTCATTTTTATAAGTACTACTATGAAAATATTCTTTTAATATAGAATTTCTGCTTATTGATGAGACTAAAAAATTATTTTTTTGTTAATTTTGAATATTTATTGAGTGTATGTAATACTAGGATTAAAATCTTACAAATTCGGTGTTAAATTTTCAAGAAATTGTGGTTTGTAATCCAGAAAAAGGTGTGATTTTAATAAATTTGTAAATATGTTCATTATTTTTTTTAATTATTTCTCTAACTGGTCATTCATTTGTTAATTTTTGTAATTTTTGTAGAAAAAATTTGAATTTTCGGTAATCTGTACTATTTTTTTGTCCAACAGTTGATTTTATTGATTATTAGTATTCTCATTCGGCAGTAATTTCACGTATGAAGTTATTAAATATTAAATATCTATTAATTTTCTTTACTGTTTCATATGATAGTAATATTTCTGAGGAACAGGTGTGATAACTACTAGACTTTGATTGACTTGATTTTCTGATAAACGTTTGAAAAGAGTTGTAAGTATGTAATGATGCAATATCTATATACTATCGAGAGTCGAGATTGAAGTAGATAAGTATTGGAGTAATAGTCAATTCTTTGTTGAATTTCAAGAAATTGTGTGAGAACATGGTTTTTTACATTAAGTTTATGTAATTTCAGTTACAGTTTTTCGACAATCAACCTAAAAATGGATAATTATCATAGTTAAAAGTTATGATGAAAAGATCTAAGCAATATTAATGTTAAAAAGTTCGTCTAATGTTTGCTCTTATGTTGTGAAAATTTCGAATAGTTTGGTTTGAAATATGAAATGTTTGTAAAAATTAAACTTTGTATTCGTGTATGTTTTGCATCATTAAATTGTAAAGATAATATTCATATTTGAAAAATGTTGTTGGGTGTTTTAATAATTTTCTGATAAGTAGATAAAAACAGATGTGAAAATTCTGTGCTATTAAAATATATAGGATCAAGAATAAAGTTTGATGAAAATAAGTATTGTAAAAATTCAGAAATTTTGAAGTGTAAGATGAATCATGTCCTAATTTGATTAATTATATGGGTAGAGTAGTTTTAATATGTCAAGTGTCTAAAGCAGCAAGAAACGATTTTTTAGGTTTTCTAGAATAATAATAATAATAATAATAATAATAAAAGTATACTTTTGTTGTAAGATTCCGAATGCAGTCAAGACGTGAAAAATATAAGTATGAACCCTTTGTAAAGACATTCAAACTTTTTAAAAAGTTTAAGTTTAGTAATATACTGTAACAATATATGTAAGCAATGTATTTCAAAGTTGAAAATTTGTGTAAAAAATTGTCTTTTCTTGAAAATTGATATTTATTTTTGTTTAATTAATGATACTTATTACATTTTTGTTGTTAAAAACTAAAATATACGTTTAATTCTTCTGTTAAAATTGATATATCCGTGTTGGAGGTGAGAAAAAATGGTGTAAAACTAATAAAATTTGTTTAAATTCGTCTTTTTATTCTTAAAATTAATATTTGCTATTGTTTAGAATACGTAATAATAACTTTTGAGGAATGTATAACCGGAAAATGTTAAAAAATCTTAGAAAATTGGTATTAAAAATATTAAATACAGTTGCTTCAATGATATCTTTTCGATATGTAAAGTGATTGTAGCATTTAGAAATGTACTTCTGAAGAATGTATAATCAGAAAATGTTAGAAAATCTTAGAAAATTGGTGTTAAAAATATTAAATACAGTTGCTTCAATGATTTCAAAAACAAACTCTATTAAAAAATTCTGTATGATTTCAAGTGAAAATAATCTGAACCTGAATACATGGTATTTAAAATACAAAATTCACGATTATGAACTAATGTTGAAAACATGGGTAACATTAAATATACAGCTAATATTTAATTATAGATTAGGAAATTCTTAAAGTGTATCCAAATTTATTAAATATAGTATTGAATACAGTGAATAAGTGAAATATGTGAATAAGTATTGATATTTCCATGTTGCTTTTGAAAATACTAGTGTAAAATTATTCAAATTCGTCTTTTCTTTAAAACTGATATTTATTTTTGTTTAATTAATGATACTTGTTAAGATTTTGTTGTTAAAAACTATAATATACGTTTAATTCTTCTGTTAAAATTGATATATCCATGTTGGAGATGAGAAAAAATAGTGTAAAACTAAAAAAAAAAAAAAAAAAGTTTAAATTCGTCTTTTTCCTCCTTAAAATTATTATTAAACTAGTGTAAAACTAATAAAATTTGTTTAAATTCGTCTTTTCCCCTCTGAAAAACTAATATTTCTATTATTTTGCTTAATTAATTATACTCATTATGACTTCTAAATTTTAATTTGGAGATGTTGTAGTAACTGTTATAAAACTAGAATGGATAAATAACTTAAATCTCTTCTTTTTTTTCTCTCTATGCGATACTTTTTCTTGAACGTAAACATTTTGTTGTACTCCTTTGTAAGTTGTGACGTCAAAATTCTTTGTTATGTTCCCCTACCTGGAATGCATGCTTGGAGGGGTTGCAGAAAAAAGTTTTAGTTTAGATATGACGTAATAAGAAATGCTCTGCAGGTTCACATTTGCGTGCTGGGGATTTCTTTAAATTATTCGTTTATGTATTAAAATTCTACTTAGTTGGTATATATAAAGTACGATGAAATTTCCAATTAGAGTAAAAGTTAACCAAATTCGTTTAATTCGTCTTTTTTCGTTAAAAAAATCATTAGTTTCCTTTGTTAATTGTTCAATTATCGAAATTCTTTGAGGTAACGACTGTTCAAAAACTAAAAAATATGTTTAAATTTCTATTTTAAGTTCTGTATTCTGATTTTATATTAAAAAATAAATAAATAAAAAAAAAAAAAATATGAAGAAATCAGTTAAAAATTTAATATTTTCTGTTGTTTTGCTTAATTAATAATGTTCATGAAGGAAATGGTTGTCCAAAACTGGAATGCATGCTTAAATTTCTTTCTATCAAATTGATAGTCTGAAATTTGAGTTGAAAAAATCGTAAGAAATCAGTCTTTTTCTATAAAACTTGATATTTTCCATTGTTTTTTACTTAATTAACGATACTCATTAAGATTATAGCTGTTGAAAAACTAGAATGCATGTTTAACTTTCAACTTGTAAGTCGATACACTGATGTTGCAATTGATAAAAATCGTAAGAAATCAGTCTTTTTCTATAAAACTGGATATTTTCTATTGTTTTTACTTAATTAATACTACTCATTAAGATGTCTATGAAGCAAAATTCAAATATATGTTTAACTTTCTTGAGTTAAATTGATAATCTCATCTTGTAGTTGAAGAAATCTAAATAAAATGGTTAAAAACTGAGATTTTAATTGTTTCGCTTAATTAATAATACTCATTAAAATTACGGTTGTTCAAAATTCAAATATAAATTTAATCTTCATCTTATAGTATGATTCCGAGTTGAGATGTGATTGATAATATTTTTAATTAGGGAAGGTTGTTCACCTATCCTGTTATAATAGAATGTTCCTTTTTTCCACTAGGGGGCGTTCGTGGAGGGGGATGCATAGTGGGGAGCAGGAGGGTGGCGGTGGCACGGTGGGCGCAGGAGGGACCAGGAGGGATGGTGGCGGGACGGTGGTGGCGGTGGGACTGCCGCAGGAGGCACCGCAGGAGGGACGGTCCCACCGTCCCACCTGCGCTTGAGCCCGTACTGTCGTTTTCCTACTACTATTATCTTTCACTTCTGATTCATTCCTGCATATATAAGAATTAGATGGTTTGGGCTTCTTTATTAAAAAGTGGTGCGGTTTTTGCTAACAACTTTCTTTTTATTAAGATATTGAAATTAAACTTGGTCACACCATATACACCACATATTTATCTCATGGAAAATATGAGATGAAGAGAGAGAGAACTTGGTCATAAGGTTCTGCTCATCTGTTGTTATCTTAGGAAGCAAAATAAAGGTTTTAAGTCTGTATATATATTTTTAAGAGCTGATTTTATTAAAAAATACAGAGAGAAATTCATGTTTTGCATACAAAATTTAGTATATCTTTGTAAATTTAAGAGTTACTGAAAATCTTTTGTTTTATAACACTGGTAAATGGTTTGCTAATACGTTGTTGAAAAAAAACTATTTGGTTAGATTTCGTTATAGAAAGTTTTGTCATAAACGTAATTCTGTGCTGAAACTTGATTTAATATTGATTAAATTTGAAATATTAATTAAAACTTCATTTAAAATTTCTTTGAATTCGTAGTTTTATTTATTTTCTTAAGTAAACACATGTATGTAATAAAATTGTCATATTTATCAAAAAAAGTTCCCCGAAGGTGGGCACAAATCTCAAATGTTCAATTCATTCATATTTACATATATTTACACATTCTGATACCTGCTGTTGTTTAATTTACTATCTTCATTAATTATGCACGGCTGTAGAACGAAACCTCAATCCATGTCATGTGATTACAATTCACCGGAGAAGTACAGATATAGCATTTAATTAGATTCTACTCCCTCTCTTATAATGCTATAGTATTAGATATTTCCTCTGCCAATTATTTTGCCTAAAATTTACTTGGAGAGTTTTCGGAATTTGATACGTGCACAAAACAAGAATTTCGGTAATACAATAACTTAACTTTAGGTGGTATTTTGAATTTGGGATCAGAATTTCACTTTTGACATTAAATTTCAATAAATTCAGACAATGCTTATTTGAATTATGAATGTGTAAAATATCCTTGAAGCTGAATTATGCAGGGTGACTTAAAAAATTTTAACATTGGAATAGGATACAAAAAATTTATTGAGGACCGTGTAAGAAATAAGTTGAAAACATAGGCTTTTTCTAAAAATATACTTAATTTCGATAGTTGGCAATAATTGCCCAGTTTAATTCAAAGGCTTTTGAACATACGCACATGGTGCTTGTTGTTCCTTTTCTTTCGGGGGGGGGGGGGGATTAGACGTTTTCACCAAACAGTTGCAACCACCAACCCACTCGCTTAGACAAGTTTTATTAAGGCAATTCTCAAAACCAAAGTGGCAACTTTGACTCAAGTTTAAATCCTTTTTTGTTCGGAACGCTTAAAATTCGCATATGTTGTTATTCAGAAACTTTGCAACTGTAAGGCTTTTCCCCTTTTTTATGAAAATGGTCTTTCAGAAAATACCATCAAAGTAGGCGTTTTGGACCTTAATTCCGTAACGAGTGGATAACTCATAACTGTCCGGTTTTCCAAAATTTCAGTTTTCTCAAACAGTGAGTTCTGTGCACGCGTGCCCAAACGCAGCCAATCGACGTTTGAACATCAGACACAATAATA
Source organism: Maratus speculifer (assembly GCA_964019185.1). Classification (NCBI taxonomy): domain Eukaryota; kingdom Metazoa; phylum Arthropoda; class Arachnida; order Araneae; family Salticidae; genus Maratus; species Maratus speculifer. Next base: position 339,217,106 of record OZ025293.1, on the reverse strand, counting down.
ATGACTTGAACTGTATCACAGTTTTTAAACCTTGGTGGCGTTATTTAGTGATCATAAAATAAAATATTTTAAGATGATATATTTCGACACTAGAAATTTTTATCTATTCTGGTAAAAAAGTAAACAAAAGGATATACTTCATATGTCTGTTTTCAACAATTTTACGTTTATTGCTTTTATACTGTTACTAGGCATTGCATTATACAAATATATAATTAAAAGTTGTTTCTAGGCTTTAAAAGCTATTGGTAGATAGAGTACGCCGCACTTGTCATTATGAATGTCCAAACTGTACGTTTCTTTAAAAATTAATATCTCGGCTAATTACTGATGATTTTTTTATCGAAAATCATTATCAATTATGTTTTCACACTTCTGCTACGATAAGTACATCAAGCGCTCCTCCACATATTTGTTGAATTTCTGCAAATCGAATTTGCATGTAACGAAAAAATGCGCTTTTTCTTAAAAACTATGCAATCTAGGATAATTGCTATAGTTTTCATACAAGGTTTAACTTAACATCTACCACCTCTAATTTTTTCATAATTTTATTTTCTGTAGATTCGGAATTAGATGGGAGGGGACATATTTTTGCACTATATTTTCGACGATAGCTCTAAAAATATAAAATATAAAATTTTAAAAAATGTATTTTTGAGTTCAGCATTACGAAAGCTTTCATACAATACCCCACAGGATATACAAAGAAAACATTTTTTTTTCGAGTAACTTAATAAGTCCCCCTACATTTTTTCCTGAATATATTTGTGAATGTTTAAAAATTTGTAAATATGTGGGTCAATTGTCTTTATTATTTGCCCCAAATTGAACTTTCTATGTTTCATTGTAAAATGATTGTGACAGACAGACAGATGAAATATCTTGTGGTTTCGATTTATTTTTAAAGTACGGAACTCTAAAAACTAAAAAAAAGGAGGAGGTCGAAGAAGAAATAAATTCACATCTTCGTCAATTCACAAAACATCAAATCCGTTTAAATTTACTATGCATTTCCTTATTATATATTTCAATATTATCTACAACTTTTGTATTGGCAAGTTTTTGATAGGTTCAACTCTTACAGTAAAAAATAAATAAATAAAAGAGGGGGGGAAATAGTAGAAGAAAAAGAATGGATTCTGCTAAAGCCAAAATTTATATAAAAATGAATTTAAAACTCGTCAAAAGAGGCTAGATGACATTCTTAAACTGGGTTTATCTTTCATCTTGATTTAGTTTTTGTTGGTGAAATTAGTACTTAATTCGAAATAATTTCGAAATATACCTGTGTTCCAAGCCAAGTCGACAGGGGTTTTTACTTTCTTCTATATTTACAAGAAGAAAGTATTGGATTCGTGAAAATTTTCAAATTCCGGTTCTCGACAGATTTACACGTTTTAGGGGTCACAGATTCCAAAAAAACATATTTTTACAAAATGTCTGTCTGCGAGACTGTCAGTCTGTGGGGACATAAATTTTGTAGGCACTCTATCTCAAGAACTAATACACGGAATTTCACAAAACTTTATATTCAGTTAGTCCATGATACAAACTGAAACTGATTAGTTTTTTGTGTATATCGCCCAACAGGTGGCACTACTGTGTTACCTTTTTTCACGATTTCTACAATAGTTATATCTCAAGAACTTGTGAACGGATTTTCATAAAGCTTCAAATTCCGTTAGTCCTTGATATAATATGGTTCTGATCACGTTTTGGCGCAAACCGCACTACAGATGCCGCTGCTATGTGGTATTATATATGATTATCGCAATAGCCCTATCTCAGGATCTAATGCATGAATTTTCATCAAACTTCAGATTCAGTTAGTCGCTGATATTAATGAGTATTCTTTAGTTTTTGGAGTAAATCTCTCAACAGATGACGCTGCTATGCGACATTATTCATGATTATCGTAATAGTTCTATCTCAAGAACTAAGGGGCTGTGCAAATATAACGCTATCAACTTTTTGGTAATTTCGATATCATATGTTATCATCCCTCTAAACCCCCTCCTGGTAAGGATATCGTTATCAAAGTGTAAAAAATATTTATTTTTAGAATTTTTTTTTCTTTTGTTTACAGTGATAATCAAAACTGGTTACATTTATTTTTCGCATACTTCATTGATTCAAATGAAGAGAAGTCAATAAAATATCGCTTTATTCAAATAAACTTTTAAAAAATAGTTACTATTTAGAAGTATTTTATAATAGCTTTTTGTTACATAAGGCATTCAGCAGTAATAAAGTCTTGTTGCTTTCCCGAACGGAAGAGGGAAGATAGAAATTCTTATCAACAAAACAAGTGGACAACATTCTTTCTCTTTTATTTATTAGTAAACATAATCTTCATTTCAAATATACTTCACCTATGGTTTTGTTGAACAGTATGATTATGTATGCATACACATATGAAGAAGAATAGGAATGCAAACGCTGGGGTATACCATATTTTAGAATTAGATAATTTTATAATTTAGTGATTTTAATAATAACTTTGTATTTTTATAAAAATAGATAAGTCTAAAAAAACATAATATACTATTTTGAACAAAAGACCATATTATATACATAAAGAGACAATTTTGATTACCGTAATTTCGGGTGTATAAGCCGCGGATCAAACAATTCTTTTTGGACCCAGAAATCTTATTTAGTAATTGAAGACAAATATTTACGGCGATCTAACTAGTTATATTTGTTTCTTAAAAAATTCTGGGTCGAAAAAGAATTGTTTGATCTGCGGCTTATACACCCGAAATTACGGTAGGTCAAAAATGATATCGATTTCAAAAGGAAAATATTTTTTAATTCGGGCACTAACTTTTTTAATTCAGTGTAGACATATTAGAAAAATTTAATTAGAATATATAAGAAAACCCATAATAAAGAGATGTAAACAAAAACTGAAGCATAGCATACCTTTTTCTCTTTTTTAATCAATATTCCAAATCCTTAACTTTAAAAAAGTCTGTGATAATTACTTTGTGCAAGATTTTTATAAAAAATACATTGTTCATCAAAGTTTTCGGTCTTTTATAAATTTCAGAAGAATTTATCTGTAACATTTCCGTCAAACTGGAATCCCATTTTTATTGTATGAGAGGTTTTTAACATTACTCCTCTTGAACGGAAAAGATTAAATAAATAAAAAAAATCTAATTTTCATACAATCCACTTAAATAAATTCATACATTCCTCGCAACAGCAACATCTCCGTTTGAATGTTGTACACGCACGACAGTTAAATATTTTTTTGTATAGAGAGATTATTTGTTTCGTAATATTGAGATTATTTTACGTGTTTTAAGAGACTACTTCATTCAAATAAATAGACCCGTTCGCTAATACTATTCCGGTGGAAGAAATTAATAAAGATATCTCGGTTGCATTTTAATATTTTTAAATGATTTTTGCATTGGATAGCTGAGATCCATCTGAATGCAGTCCGTCTTTTTAAATTTTTAGGTAGCTCCATTACAAAAAGTAAAAAGCTACCTATTGCAGCCGTCCGGAGAAAAGCACTTCCAGAAAATTTTGGTATATTTTCACCGATCATGACCCCCAGACCCCAAAACCCCCCTCCATTCAAATGTTGATATATACAGGGTGTTTCGCTACCAGACCGACAAACTTTGAGGGGTGATAGTAGACATGAAGACAATCATTATTAAATAGGAAACCAGGGGGAGCAAACGTCTTCCATAGGAGCTAGGGGCCATTAAAGTTAAAGGTCCAAAACTTCAAACGATTATAAAAAACGGAAAAAATGGTGGATTCGTTTGCGGCTTTCGCTAAAATCATTCTTTATATCACGATTTGTTTGTAAAAAAAATTTTAACGGTTACTTTCAAAAATTGTCGATAGCGGGCGCTTTAGACTTTAGAGTAACAAACAACTACTTTTTACCCTTATTTTGTGCACGGGGTTGAAATTATTCTAAAGTTTAGACTTTAACTTAAATTTTAAGCCCAAAATCGGAAACATTGTTATCGGGTAACTAGCGAAAATTGAACTGTGAACAGAGGAGGGGATTTTGAACGCTCATAAACATTTGACAAACTAATCAATTTGCGGTTTGCGTGTAGGTCATTCCTTTGGTAATAATTTTATTCAAAATGACGTACAGCATTGGTGTCCCCATTTTTTCATAGGGGGCGCTTCCGACACATCTCCGAAATTTCAATGGCATTACTCCTGGGCGTTTTACTACCAGACCAACATACTTCCAGGAAGTGTTAGGGATGCAAAGATGACTCGGAATCATATTGTAATGTGACGTCGAAAGTACCTTTTTTACGAGTTAGGGTTAAAAGAACAGAGAAAAAAGTACCTTGATATTTCTACAACACGTTCTGTCGAACTTCTGGTAAAAGCACATGTTCCTCTTTCGTTGCGTCACTCTATAGCACGATGGGGCTCCTCCGCATTTTACCACTGATGTTCCCAGACACCTCAACGTAACATATGGACAGCGGTGGAAAGGTAATAGTGGCCCGGTTCGTTGGCCTGCCAGATCGTCGCACCTACTTCATTATATCAATACTTTTTGTTACCTTCTTTTATTTTATTACTGTATAATTGTTCCGTATTTTTTAAATCAACATTGCTGAGTGGGGCTAGTTGAGCTCAAACCAATTGATGCCCCCCCCCCTCTCACCTGGCTCAATCTGAATCTGAATGGACTTCTTCTGGTGGGATCAAATGAAAAGTTGAATGTATGAGACTCCCGTAGCGTCAATGGAAGACCCTTCAGCTCGGATTTTTGTAGCTGCCAGAAAGCTATCCGAGATGCCAGGAATCTTTCAAAGCATGAAGAATTGCATACGACGCTGCTGTCAAGCATGCCCGACTACTTCTGATCATAATTTCAGACACGTTTTGTTGTAAAACCTTTAACTAAATTGTTTTCTACCACATTAACGTGTTGCTGTTTCACTGCCTGTTTCTGTTGCTTTTTTACCTGCTTTTTTTAACCACAGCTCGCTAAAAAGGCATTTTTAACGTTACAATACAATGATTCCGAGTCGCTTTGCATCCCTAACACTTCCTGGAAGTATGTTGGTCTGGTAGTAAAACACTCAGGAGTATACCATTGGAATGTCGGAGATGTGTCGGAAGCGCCCTCTGTCAAAAAATGGAGACACAAGAACTTTAAATCATTTTGAATAAAATAATTACCAAGGGAATGACCTACACGCAAACCGCAACAAAATTGAACAGTTTGTATAATGTTTATGAGTGTTTAAAATTCCTCCCTCTATTCACAGTTCAATTTTCGCTAGTTACTCTATCCCAATGTTTCCGATTTTGAGATTAAAATTTAAGTTAAAGTCTAAACTTTAAAATAATTTCAACCCCATGCACAAAATAAGGGTAAAAAGTAGTTGTTCGTTACCCTAAAATCTAAAGCGCCCTCTATCGACAATTTTTGATCGTAACCGTTGAAATTTTTTTACAAACAAATCGTGATATAAAGAATGATTTTAGCGAAAACCGTAAACGAATCCACCCATTTTTCCGTTTTTTATAATCGTTTGAAGTTTTGGACCTTAAACTTTAACGGCCCCTAGCTTCTACGGAAGACGTTTGCGCCCCATGGTTTCCTGTTTAATAATGTTTGTCTTCATGTCTACTATCACTCCTCAAAGTTTGTCGGTCTGGTAGCGAAACACCCTGTATATACCGGGTGGTTATAAAATAAGTATCCCTATTTGGAGCTGTCTGTAGCTTGAAGGAATAACCCGAATGAAGCCAAAATTTGTACACATACTATTTGAGAAGGGGGAAGAAGACTGGAACAATTAAAAAAATAATTGCAATAATCGCCGACAGATGGCGCTTTGTGTCACCTGGTAACAATTGTTGATGACAACTAATTTTATAAGGTAAAATTGGATTACCTTTCGAAAGACTTTTCAAACAGTAGCATATGGAATATCCAAATTTCGGGCAACTCCACGTGCACTAGGACCGGCTTCCGGAGTCCCTGATGACTCCACAATCGCAGTAGCAATTTCTGCTTGATTGCGGAGAGGTAATGGTTTCCTCCTTCTTCCACATTTTACAGTAAACGACCCAGTCTCCTCGAATTTTTTTTACCATTTTTCTTACTGCACATGGTGTCAAAGGACCTTTTCCTTTACGCATCCCTTTCACACGCCTAAATTCACGTAAAGCAGCTGCACTGTTTGAACTGTTAACGTAGAGTAGTTTTAAAATTAAAGCGCGATCTGGTAAACTGAGGTCCATGTCGTACATCATTAATGGCAGAAATGACCACGTTTTGATTTTACTAATGATTACAATTACCACGGCGTTTGCACCGACAGGACCCGTAGCGCCATCTGTTGCCAATTATTGTAACTATCTTTTTTTATTGTTCCATTCTTCTTCCCCCTTCTTGAATAGTATGTGTACCGATTTTGGTTTCATTCGGGATATTCCTTCAAGCTACAGAGAGCTCCAAATAGGGATACTTATTTTATAACCACCCTGTATATATATATATATATAATCATACACTGGTGACAGGGCCTGATTAATGCACGGGCCTCCGGGGCCTTGGCCCTGGGCCCACCAATTTCAGGGGCCCACAAATTATGTGACTAATTTTTTTTTCCCCTTAATCAAATACCTTTCAAATAAAGTTGTTTTATAAAACATGAAATGAAAATTTAAATATTCTGAATGGCGCAATAAAATTCTAAGAAGCTTTTAACCTAGGCACTTTTTACCCAAACAACTTTGTCAACTCGTCAAAAAACACGTCTTTTTTGTGAAAGTGTCGCCGAAAATGGGTAGGTAGGGGGCCCAATTTTTTAACAGGCCCTGGGCCCAACTTCAGCTTGATCGGGCTCTGACTGGTGAGCAAAATTTAAGGACGAGGTCCCAAAATGCCAATTTTCAAGGGATTTTCAAGCGATAATTTTCACACGAATATTCAAAAGGAAGTAACATAATTCGAGTAAATACTATCCCTGTACATCAGATAGACCATGCAACATCTCATTCAGGTCACACATGATCACAACAGTCACAGTCACTACGGCGAAACAAAAAATAGGAAATTCCATATGTCAGTTTTATGAGTCTTAAATGACTACTATGTGTGACTCCATTGACAGGTCATTGTGACTGCTGCTTTGTGGCGAGTCACCAGGTGATTTACAATGTGTTTTCATTTAGACTCTCATGTGACCTCTCATCTGGAGACTCAATTTCAAAGTCATTGTGAACGTTGCATTATGATAAATTATCAAATAATGTCCCATTAAAGTCACATGGTGACTTATCACCACTTTTCACAGTGGTTACTTCACAGTAAGGTTCCTGTCACCATTTGATAAAGTCATGTGACTTTAATGTTACATTATTTGGTGATTTATCATAATGACACATTCATAATGACTTTGAAATTGAGTCTCCAAATGACAGTCACATGAGAGTCACAATAAAACGACATCGGAAAGTCACCTGGTGACTCCACACAAACAACAGTCGCAGTGACCTGTCAGTGGAGTCACATATAGTAGTCATTTGAGACTCATAAAAGAGATGTATGGAATTTCCTATTTTTTGTTTCGCCGTAGTGACTGTGACTCTTGTGATCATGTGTGACCTGAATGAAATGTTATATAGACTAGCTGTTATCCAGGGATAGTAATTATTCGAATTATATTACTTCGTTCTGAAAATTCGTGTGAAAATTATCGCTTAAAAATTGGCATTTTGGGACTCGTCCTTAAATTTTGCACACCAGTGTATATACAGGGTGATTCTATTTTTTTTTACAATAAAAGAGGGGTGAAAGTACACATCAAGACAAACAATATTAAATAGGAGACCAAGGGTCCAAAACGTTTTCCAAAGGAGATAACCGCCATTAAAGTTTAGGGACCAAAATTTCAAATAAACATAAAAAAAAACGGAAAAATCGGTCGATTGATTTGCAGTTTTCTCTAAAATTGTTCTTTATGCCGGCATTTTCTTGGAATTAAATTATAAAGATACATTTCAAAAAAATGCCGATAGAGGGCGCTTTAGACTTTTAAGTAACGAACAACTATTTTTTGCCGGTATTTTTTGCATCTTATTAAATGTTTTCGTAAGAACTTCGCTCAAACTTAAATTTTGAGCTCAAAATCTGAATAGTTGGGAGTGGTTAAGTAACTCAAACTGAGCTGTGTTCAGAGGGTTCAAATTTCAAATGATTATAAAAACCGGAAAAATTGGTCGATTGATTTGCGGTTTTCACTAAAACTATTCTTTATTTAGGTATTTTCGTAAAAATAAATTATAAAGATAAATTTCAAAAAATGCCGATAGAGGGCGCTTTAGATTTTGGAGTAACGAACAACTCTTTTTTAGCGTTATTTTTTGCATCTTATTAAATGCTTTCGTAAGCTTAGACTTGAACTTAAATTTTGAGCTCAAAATCTGAATAGCTGGGAGTGGTTGAGTAGACAAACTTAGCTGTGTTCAGAGGGTTCAAATTTCAAATGATTGTAAAAAACGAAAAAATTGCTCGATTCATTTGTGGTTTTCGCTAAAACTAATTTTTAAATCAGCAATTTCTTGAAAATAAATTTTAAAGATAAATTTCACAAAATGCCGATAGAGGGCGCCTTCGACTTTGGAGTAGCGTACAACTTTTTTTAACTGTTATCTTTTTAAATCTCATTAAATGCTTTCAAATGCATAGGCTTAAATTTTGGGCTCAAATTCTGAATCGTTGGGAGTGTTTAAGTAGCGAAAAATCGAATTGTGTTCGAGGAGGAAGGAGGGTTAAATTTCAACTCCTGAACACACTTCAGTTTGCGCTTCTTAACCCCTCCCAACGATTCAGAATTTGAGCTCAGAATTTTTTAAATCTAAGCTTCCGAAAACATTTAAAAAGCTTTTGCAAGCATTTAATTAGAACCAAAAAATAATGGTTAAAATGAATTGTTGATTACTCTGAAGTTTAAAGCACCCTCTGACGGAATTTTTTGAAATTTATCTTTAAAATATATTTTCAAGAAGATACTGACTTAAAGAATAGTTTTATTTTAAACCGCAAACGAATCGACCAATTTTTCCATTTTCTATAATTATTTTAAATTTAAACCTCCCCCTCCCCCTTAAACACAGTTCAGTTTGTGCTACTTAACCACTGCCTACTATTCAGATTTTGAGCTCAAAATTTAAGTTTAAGTCTAAGCTTCCGAAAACATTTAATGAGATGCAAAAAATAACGGCTAAAAATAGTTGTTCGTTACTCCAAAGTCTAAAGTGCCCTCTATCGACATTTTTTGAAATTTATCTTCATAATTTATTTTTAATAAAATACCAACATAAAGAATAGTTTTAGTGAAAACCATAAGTCAATGAACCAATTTTTCCGTTTTTTAAAATCATTTGAAATTTGAACCCTCTGAACACAGTTCAATTTGTGCTATTTAACTACTCCCAGCTTTCAGATTTTGAGCTCAAAATTTAAGTTTGAGTTTATGCTTTCGAAAACATTTAATGAGATGCAAAAAATGCCGGCAAAAAATAGTTGTTCGTTACTCCAAAGTCTAAAATGCCCTCTATCGGCATTTTTTAAAATTTATCTTTACAATTTAATTTCAAGAAAATGCCGGCATAAAGAATAATTTTAGTGAAAACCGCAAATCAATCGACCGATTTTTCCGTTTTTTATGTTTATTTGAAATTTTGGTCCCTAAACTTTAATGGCGGCTATCTCCTTTGGAAAACGTTTTGGACCCTTGCTCTCCTATTTAACATTGTTTGTCTTGATGTATACTATCAGCCCTCTTTTATTGTAAAAAAAATTTAGAATCACCCTGTATATATATATATATATACTTATATATATCTGATTTTTGTCATACTGTAACTAACGTATTTATGAACCGATTTGAATGAAACTTGGTATGTACATAGTACATACAAATGTCTCGAACCAGTTCGTTGGCCAGCATCATCTGCCATTTTGTTTCAAAATGGCGGCCATTTCAAAATTTTTTAAAAAAAATTTAAATTTAAAATTAAATACGAAAAAATTAAAAGTAAAAAAATATTTTTCTTTTGTGTGTTAGAACTTAACCCGTTCGGGACCGGCACCTTTTACACAAATTTTATTCAGTTGTCACCACTTTCTTTTAAAAAGTAAGCTTTACTTAAGTAATCACTTAATTGTTATCATTAAGGAAAGCAAGTATAACTTTACTTTTTTACTGGGGAGAAAAAAGAAGGCTTTGTCCGCTTTTTCAGGGTGCATATATGCAACCATGGTCCCGAACGGGTTAAAACAACAATTTTAGAACACTTTTTATTTTGTCTATATCTTAAAAAATGATTGCGTTATAGCATTTTTAATTTTTCTTATGGCTGACATTCAAAAAGATCTGATTTTTGTAATGTGATAACAAGCGTATTTATGAATCGATTTGGATGTAAGTTGGTCTGTACATAGTACATAATAAAGCCTGAACCGAGTTCGTTACCCAGTTCCATCCAACATCTTGTTTCAAAATGGCGGCCGTTTAAAATTTTTTAAAAAAATTAATTTAAAATTAGGCACAAGAAAGTGAGAAATTGAAAAAGATTTTTCTTTTATGCATTTGACCTTCATACAAAGATTCCAGAGCATTTTTTGTTTTATTTGTAACTTGAAAAATGGCTGAGTTATAGTACTTTTAATTTCTAGTGTTGCTCACATTTTGAAATGACTTGATTTTCGTCAAGTGATAACATGCATATTTATAAATCGATTTGGTTGAAACTTGGTGCGTACATAGTACATACCGATGTCTGGGCCGAGTTCGTTGGCCAGTTCGATCCGCCATCTTGTTTCAAAACGGCGGAATATTTAAAAAACATTTAATTTTAATTTTTTTTAATTAAATTTTAAAATTAGGTGCAAAAAAGTAAGAAATTAAAAAAGATTTTTCTTTTTGTGTGTTTGACCTTGATACAAAGATTCCAGAGCATTTTTTGTTTCATCTATATCTTGAAAAATGGCTGAGTTATAGCACTTTCAATTTCCAGTGTGGTCGACATTTTGAAACGGTCTGATATTTGTCAAGTGATAATACGCATATTTATAAACTGATTTGGATATAACTCCGTGTGTACATATAGTACATAACAATGTCTTGACCGAGTTCATCTGCCAACTTCATCCGCCCTCTTGTTTCAAAATGGCGGCCATTTAAATTAGTCAAAAATCTTTTTAATGTACAATGATGTACATGCAAAAAATTAGAAATTGAAAAAAGGTTCTTTCTAAAGTATTTATCTTAATAATAAATTCCGGAGTATTTTTTACTTTGTTTTTACCTTAAATAACGCCTGAGATACACAGGATGTCCACTCTCAACGGTGGCCAATGGCTAATTTCTAAACCGTTAGTCTTAGACATATAGTTCCAATTGCAAAAATGCTTTTAAAAAGGAAAAGAATTGTTTTCTAAGTGATTTAGGTCAAAAACAATTTTTATCAAAAAATTACGAAAATTAAATTTTTATACGGTCCCCGGTCCTATAAGTGATATTTAGTAAAAATTTCTCAACACTGTAGCAAGCAATACAGAAAAGGTCCCATTCATCTAACATTAAAATTGACCGAGTTACGAAACTTTAAACTTCATGATTTAAACCACTTTTCTATAGCTGAAAATGGATGAGTTCGACTAAGCTTTAAGAGGACGTACACTAACAAGGGCACCACCAAACATGGTGCTCACAGATTTTAATGATTTTTAAGTATGTTGTAGGGGTTATACCACTAATTATTCAGCTGAAAGGATTCTTTCAAATGGGCCTTGGTTTTTGAGAAATTGGGGGGGGGTCAAAGTTTAGCGTTTATTTCAAATACCTGTTAGTATTACCTTTGGTCAGCAGCTCAGTGGCTCCGAGGTAAAGTGCTGGACTCCAGACTCGGAGGTGGCGGGTTCAACTCCAAGCTGGACCACCTTTTTTTTTTTTTTTAATCTTTACATACTTTTTACATGTTACATATTTTAAGCTGAATTTGGAATTCTACAGCTTTGAACTTATTAACATTTTCTTATGTGGGTTGTTTATTTTTTTTTACTTTTATTTTTCTTACTTAAAAAAATATGGTTCAAATGATAAACTAATTGCACTTCAAAATTTATAAAATAAATAAAAAATGCTTATATAATTAGAATTTTCAAAAAGCATAAAAAATTTTGAATATTTTAAAATCCCTTTTACTTTAAATATTAATAATTTTGCTCAATTACTTTTTTCAGATTTTCAAATGAATATTACACAATACTGTGCATGGATTTTTAGACAATCTATTATTACATTTAATATACTTACATATATATATATTTATGTTACTGGTATATGCAGTGTAAAAAGATTAAATTTAACACATAACGCATCTTTATACACACTTTTATTTGGAAAAAATTATAACCTGAAAACTGATTACATGAGTATATTTATCGCATGTATAATACAGAACCAATATAAAAAAAAATAAATCACCATATCAAATACAAAAAAAGGCCTTAGCACTTTTAAAACATGAAAGTGAAGAAATTATGCACACAGAAAAAAACCGTTTAGAATCATCATTTGCGTAGGGAATTGCGCTGAATGTATTAACAAAATTTACAGTATCGCGTGATATATTTGTCGTGTGAATAAAAATAAGTAATTAAATTATTCACAATTTAACAGAATCTTACTTGATATTTAAGAGCAAATATTTATTTTTTGATCAACTTTTATATAAACCTTTTCCTTAAAAACTTAACGTTTATGATTTTTTTTAATTAATAGTTTTTTCAAAACTTATTAATCTAAACGCAAATTTGAACTAATTCGTGACTGAAATCTCATCTTTTTAAAACTCGTATAAATTTACATAACCTATATTCCTTAACTAGTTCTGCAAAAGAAACTAAATGACAACAGCAAAAAGAATTTCTATTTTTGCGTGATTTTACCGAGAAAATAAAAGCAGACGAATAAAATAAATACATATATTTTTTTTTTATCTATCGTAAATATTATTTCATTAGCAAACGATTTTCCCAATTTAGTTGATTTTTTATGAATAGTGCTTTAATTAGTTAAAATAAAAAATATATGTGTTATTTTAAATATAATCCTTCATTTCTTATTTGTGCAAACGATAAACGATATTGAGGATGAACTTTAGAAATAAATGTATTTAAAGATCAGTAAAAATTTGGAAAATATTTTAACACTACTGCAATAATATTTTATTAGACTTTCGAAGGTGTGCATTATTTGAATTAACTAATCATATAAATGTCTGAGAAATTGCACCTGAAAATTATTTTGTATAATTTATACAAAAAAAGGATAAATTTTCGTTTAAAAAATTCCACAAAAAAGGCGATAGGAAAGAGAAAAATTATTATTTCAGAATTGTGCTTAATAAAAAAAGAAATTACATAATAATTAACAAAAAAAAAAAAAAAAAAAAAGATTCAAGGCATAAATTAGTTATGCCGTTTTGTCAATAAAAATATTAGTTTAAAAATTGCAGATAAAAATAAATTTCCATGAAATAAATTCGGAAATATAAATTTACTTTATTAAAAAAATATCAAAAAGTTCAAAGCTGTAGAATTTCCAATACTGCTTAAAATATGTAACGTGTAAAAAGTATGTAAAGATAAAAATAATATGTAATTGTGTAATATTCATTTGAAAATCTGAAAAAAGTAATTGAGCAAAATTATTAATATTTAAAGTAAAAGGGATTTTAAAATATTCAAAATTTTTTATGCTTTTTGAAAATTCTAATTATATAAGCATTTTTTATTTATTTTATAAATTTTGAAGTGCAATTAGTTTATCATTTGAACCATATTTTTTTAAGTAAGAAAAATAAAAGTAAAAAAAATAAACAATCTACATAAGAAAATGTTAATAAGTTCAAAGCTGTAGAATTCCAAATTCAGCTTAAAATATGTAACATGTAAAAAGTATGTAAAGATTAAAAAAAAAAAAAAAGGTGGTCCAACTTGGAGTTGAACCCGCCACCTCCGAGTCTGGAGTCCAGCACTTTACCTCGGAGCCACGGAGTTGCTGACCAAAGGTAATACTAACAGGTATTTGAAATAAACGCTAAACTTTGACCCCCCAATTTCTCAAAAACCAAGGCCCATTTGAAAGAATCCTTTCAGCTGAATAATTAGTGGTATAACCCCTACAACATACTTAGAAATCATTAAAATCTGTGAGCTCCATGTTTGGTGGTGCCCTTGTAAGTGCCTAAAGTACTATAAAGGGCGTCCATTTCAACACTATCCAAAGGCTAATTCCTAAACCATTTGTCACAGACATATGTTCCAATTACAAAAATGTTTTAAATGAGATAAATAAATATTTTTAAAGCGATTTAACTGAAGATGCTGTCACCGTATAAGTTTAATGGTAGTGTTAATTTTAATTAATTAACTTCTAGCTTGGTTATTAAATAATTGAAGACGTGAATTTCAAAATACTCTTTAACGAGAAAATCAAATTCGCTGAAATCGCTAAAAACCTTTAAATGCGTCCATTTGTTTTCGTTATAAATTTGGAGATTGTAGTGTTACAATAGTGCAGAATTGTATAGACTGATAGAGTAAACAAAAGCGAAAAAAGCGAGTTTTGAAATTCAAATCCTCAATTTTATTTTTACATATGTTTTATTTTGTAAGCAAATGAATATGTTTCTTTTCGTGATTTTATTTTAAAAAGTTATGTTATTTTAATAAGCTTTTATTTTACACGTAACGTTCGTATGTAAGTTTTCCTAGTTCAAAACTTTTATTCAAATTTTAACCCACTTCCAAATATCCGAACGAGGTTCAATTCGCATACTTATTTATATATAATGATAATGTAATATTAATACGATTTTAGGTGCGTACCATTTATTTATTTTAAAGGAATACATCAAATTCTATTAGGTTAAGTAATCTAATATAATTTTAAATATGTATCATTATGTAACAAATTGTGACTGTTACTTTTCATAATTAGATTTAACAAAATTTCTTTTATTTTTTTACTTAATATTTTTAGCACAAATTGTATATTTTGCTTTACTATGTAAACGTCAACATAAATTCAAAAACAATATTGCAAAAATTATTTTACTCTCAATGTTTAAAGTTAAATCTTCTATCTGACGTTTATTTTTATTTCCAGTAAATTTGTGACTGACCCCTATTTTGCAGCAAAAAAAGATGCTTCAACTTTAAACAGCTATTACTCGGTCAGTTTTAATCGCAAAGGAATGGGACTTTTTTTTGTTCTTCTTGTTAGAGTAGTGGTAAAAATTTACTAAATATCACTTATAGGACCGGGGAATTGTATAAAAATTTAATTTTCGTAATTTTTTAGTAAAAAAAAAAAAAAAAAATTGACTTAAATTACTCAAAAAATACTTCTTTACCTTTTTTTAAGTATTTTTGTAGTTGGAACTATAAGTCTATGACTAACTGTTAAGAAATTAGCCATTGGCCACCGTTGGGAGTGGACATCCCGTATAGCAGTTTGAATTTCTAATGTGGGTGACTTTTTTTTTTTTTTTTTTTTTTTTTTAATCAATTTTCTCGCGACAGCACTCGTATATATTAATTGATTTCAGCATGAGTGTGCATGTGCACATGAATTAAGATTTCGACCAAGCTCATTGGTTTGAATCCATCCAATTGGTCATCCATCATGTTGCTTTAAAATGACATACGCTTCATGATATCTTGGAATTTGGCGACTCTCTAAATCGCTTAAAATAACACCAGGTTGAATAAAAGATGACCAATTTCTAAAAATACCTATTAATATTCAGTTTTGACAAAAACTAGTATTCAATCTTATAAAATTGGGTTCCACTAATTTGAGCTTCGTATGTTTGAATAATATAACTTAATTTAGAATAAATAAACAAATAAATAAGTATGTGAAAGCTATCTCTTCCTCCCGGAACTGCCGGAAGGACTTTTTGATTTTGTTTACAGATATTTTTTAGGAGGACGCTTTCATTTTCGAAACAAGATTGGAAAGCGAAAACATCTTCATAAAAAAATATCTACAACCGAAATCAAAAACGTAAAAAAGGCCAATATTCAGATCAATTTCAGCTACTTAATGCAAAAAAAAATCATTTAAAAATATTGCAATGCAATCAAGCTATCTTTATAAATTTCTTCCATGGGATTAGCATTAGGGAACGGGTCTTTCCATATGACTGAAGTAGCCCCTTAATGGTGTTCAAAGTCAAGGTTCAGCAGAATATTTCGTTAAGGCTGTTCTTAAATTTAAAAGGGCAACTTTATGACGCAATTTTTATTCATTTATTTTTATTTTTATTCGGAAATGCATGAAACTATCAGGTGTTGTTTTTCAGAAGCTATCTAACCGCACTCAGTTTCTCTTTTTTTTTTTTTTTTTTTTTTTTTTTTTTTTTGCACATGCAATAGATGTTTCAGGAAATACTGTCAAAGTTGGCGTTTTGAACCGAATTTTCCGACGAAAGCAGAAAAATCAGTAAACGTAGCGAGAAAAACGCAACGTCAAGTAATCAAAAACGCTTATAACTTAAAAGATAATTTATTGTTCAAAAAAATAGAAAACACAGTTCGATTCCATAGGTAGGTCTTCCAATTTTATATGTTTCCGTTGCAAAATCCGTTGTAAATTTGTCAAAACGTTTTTCGCTTGTTGAGCGCAGCAGTTGAAAACAGCCATAAGTCGAAAAATTCGTTAAGTAGTGACTTCGTTAAAGGGAAATTTGACTGTACTATAATTTTAACAAAAGCAAGTACACTGTAAAATATTTGTGTAACGTTACACCATAAAATAGGTGCCAGCTTTGCTGCCTCCAGTTTTATGCTGTGATATTGTTTTCACCTATATAATGGTGTAATGTAAACATATATACTGGTGTAACATTACAATGTTACACCGGTTATATCGGTTAAAATACTCCTTAAAATTGGAGGAAGCAAGGTTACTCCATAAAATTGGAGACAGCAAAGCTGCCACCCATTTTATGGTGTAACGTTACTCAAATGTTTTAACAGTGTAACATACAGATCTCGTTAAATATATATATATATTTATATTTAACTTTTTACATATTTCATATTTTTAAAAACTTTTGTTTTTGCTTTGCAATTAATTTTTTTTTTTCAGAAATTGTCCTAAATTATTCTTAATTTAGAAAAAGATATTTTAACTCTTTCGGATCCAATTTTTTTTTCAGTTTTTATAAAAAAAAAAATATATATATATATTTTTTACGTTAATAGTATTAACACTAGCTATCCAAATAGATTAATTGGTGTTTAACGAATATTTCATTGTATGAAAGATAACGAATATTTCTGTTTCGTGTACTACTCAATTAATATTCATATGACAATAGGCAAAGAAAGAATTTTTGGAATTGTTTAGAAAACATAGTAAAACAGTAAAATTTAACTTATGTTATAATTTTCTAATACTTTTTCGTTTTATTACACATGATTCTTTCAGGAAAGTAACTTTAATTTTAAATTTAAAGGGTGAAATACATGTTTAAAATAAAAGAATCGCAAAACACACAAAGAGAATTAAGCAAATAATAATAATTATTATTACTAACTGCCTTAACATAAATGAAGTCATATAGTAAATGCATAGACACATACTAACATTACTACATGTAAATAATAACAAAAGTATTTCTTAAAAGAAAATAATACTCCATTAAAAGACATGTACTATCAATAGTACACCAGACCCGAAAAGGTTTACTATTGTTGATCCATAAGATGCAAGATCGTTTTAATATTTAATAAAATGTTTTAAATAATGTAATAATCTGCAATATGTATTTAATTTACTCTAGCTAACCTTATTCTGTGAAAAGTGTTATAAAAATAAACCTTTCCATCAAATTCTCCCTCTTATAGAAAAAATCTTGGGAGTTTTTTCCCCGATACTGATTTTCGCTCTTTATTTATGATCTTGTGATGGCACGTACTCAGAACAAATTTTATTTTTCAAGGAGCAACACGTGATTTAACTTGAATAAATAATCTAGAAATAGAATAAATGTTTAAATTTATAGTTAAGGGGACGGTTAACCTTAAAATTGATCGAAAAATTGATTTTTCTTTTTTAATATTAAATGAAAGCCTATTGTGAATATTTTGATACCTCATTTTTAACACTTTCCAACAAAGTTGAAAAGTGTTTATGATTTCGGTTTGTCTGTTCCTCTGTACACGTTCTATCTGCCGTAAATATACTCAGATTGCCCTGAAATTTTTGGACATTATTGACGTTACCCTAGCACGAACCTTACTTCAAAGGAAATTTCTAGCATGATAAGTTTATTTCCAGTGACAGTCAAGTTTCCCATTACATTACATCCTATGGGGAAAATTCATTTCAAATGAATTTTTAAGCTGTTACACCCTTTCAAACCTATTAATATTTATATGCATTTACGAATTGAACTAAAATATCCTTTTTATAGAATATGAGATAAAGAAAAAATAGCTATTATTCATTTATAGGGCCACACAAAAGAATTTCATTACATAATGGTAAAGAGGGGAATTGTGTGCGACATATTTTAATTATATTAAACTTTTTTATGAATAATAAAATTGATATCGCTAAGCGACACAATTAATAATTGTGTCGCTAGGACTTAATATAAGTTATGTGATACAGTCGTGCATAATACGAAGTGCATAGCATTTACAAGAACACACAAAAGATGTCAAATAGTATATTCTTTCTGAAGTACTGTATATGTATCCGATGATGGCTGATGAATGAATGAAATACATTTTAATTATTATGTGTGATTTTAAGTTTTACTAAATCTATGCCTATTATATGGTGTGTGTATATATGCTATAATTGGAATACAGGGCTATACAAAAGGGCTAGCAAATGTTACTCAATATGGGCGTAAAATACTTAAAGGTCGTTTTTAAATAAGTTATAAATTTGTACCTGAAATGCATTCAGTTTATATTACTGTATATTGTTTGTAGAATATGGATAGAACGATATACAGGACCACGAAAAGATTTGGATACATGGACACCTATGAATGATAATTTCTGAGAATGTGATTTCAGTAGTTTTAAGAGTGTTTTAGTATAAAATATATTTTAGCTAAATACTGGAGTGTAATAAAGATATCAGGTAACCTACAGGGCTGAACAAATGTATTCAAGTATGTTTCCATCTATTAGTATAAATTGCTGAAAGAGAAATTTCAACCAGCTATGCATTTTCTTGCTAAACTAAAATTCCTATTATCTTTATATATAAAAATCTTCTGTGCGTGTGTATGTAATTGAACTCCTCCTAAACGACAGGACCGATTTTGATGAAATTTTGTGTGTGCGTTCCAGTAGATTCGAGAATGGTTTAGATTCACATTTCGTCGAAATTGATTCAGTACTTTTTTAGTAATTAGGCAAAAACTAATAGTTAGTGATTTTTCGCTAATTAAAAGTGCTATATATACTAAAGAAGTCAGGATTTCGTATTAATCATAGCACAAAAAATCTACCATCCAAAAATCTTGAAAATTGAGGTAAAAATACTTCTTATAACATCGAGTGCCGCTAAAAATGGATTTTCGAAAATTCCATCGTTTACGATGAGTAGAAAAAAGAACGAACTTTTAAAAAATTCCTTAAAATCGGTTTTTGTAGTTATTTTTCATCTAATAACATATTTTAGTGTATTTTTTCATGCTGAATTGAACGGTACTAAGCAAATTTGTCTAAGTCCAGTAGTTCGTGAGATAATTCACATTTTCCTAATTTAGCGATGTCGGCGCAAAAACCTGAAATTTTCAATGTTCATCTTTATATATAAAAATCTTCTATGCGTGTGTATGTCACTGAACTCCTTCTAAACGACTGGACCGATTTTAATGAAATTTTGTGCGTGCGTTCCAGTAGATTCCAGAATGGTTTAGATTTCCATTTCGTCGAAATTGATTCAGTACTTTTTTAGTAATTAGGCAAAACCTAATAGTTAGTGATTTTTTGTTAATTAAAAGTGTTGAATAATTTCGATAAATAGAGTGCGGACGGAATGTCCGAGCGGTCAAAGGCGTCAGATTTAAGCTCAACTTCTCGAAGAAAGAGATCGCGTGTTCGAACCCCGCTCCTGTCAAAAGTGTATGCTTTACAGTAATATAGCCTGTATTATAATTTTGATTAACTGACTTCAGAAAATCGTTAACTTTTAACAAAAAAGAGAAAAATAAACTTTTCTATCAAAAATTGAACCGACTTCAAAAAATACTGAAGAGTGAAAAATAATTTCCTTACATAATTGTAATAAGAAATTAAATTAAGAGCGTAGTGTTTATCGTGCGTATCACTATATTTAAGTACATTTATTTGATTTTCTGGTGTCGGTGCCAGGAAGGACAACGTCTGTCGGTGACAGGACA